>NDGM011231469.1:290-14995 GCA_002564305.1 Octomys mimax | reverse complement strand
CCTGTGTTTTGCCAAGCTTGTTCCAAGTAGGTGCTTTAGACCACTGAGCCATCTCATCAGCCCCAACAATATTAATTTATAAGTGACATATAATCAATCCATTCTCTGCATTTTGAGACTTAACTTCTTTTCCATCATTTTTAGCACTGTAAACTACTGAACATTTATGTACTAACACTAGAAATAACACCAGACTAGGTACTACCCCCACCCTTTACCCCGGCCCCCACACAGAGATTTGCACCTCCATACTTCAGCTCATGCCCAGCAAACACCCATTTTTCTCTCATAGGCCCCTCCCCAGGAAGGCACTTCCACCCATCCTCCAGGCTAGCTCTGCTCTTTGTGTTTCTCTCTTGGGCACTTATCACACTATAGTTTACTTGTTTAGATATTTTGTTTTCACTATGTTTTCCCTCTTATCCTAATCCACATGCAAGTTGCAGGTGAAAACTCAAGTTCAATCACTGACTCATGTCCCTATTAATCTTCATGTGTTGAGTTCATCTGCAGTGACCCTGCCTCTTCCACAAGATGATACTCAAGAGTTGCTATCTTGGAAAGAAACATTTACTTAGTTTTTATTGTACTTGTACACAGCACTTAGCAGATTCTTGATTGTTACATGTGAAATACATCACATATCAGAGATGTAGGTTAGTATCTCTGAATTTTAGGAAAAAAAAATTTAATGCTGTGGACTTTGGTGTAAACACACAGATTGAATTTTGACTCTTGGCTCTTTCTAACAACCATACCAAATTCAGTAAGTTAATTTATATTTCACTTGGAAATACATACTTCATTATGTCTTTCTAAAGTATCTTCATATGGTTACTATATTAAAGTAAAAAATGGTAACTATTTTAATTCATAATCAGTTAATTGACTAGTGTAAATTGTTTTCTTGTAGAATATATTCTTTTCTGTTTCAATCATGATCTTACTCTTATTCATGATTTTTGCTTGGTGTGTGTGTGTGTGTGTGTGTGTGTGTGTGTGTGTATGTCTGTGTGCACATATCTATCACAATAACAGTGCTAAAACCACTCTCCACAATAATTGTGTTATATAATCAACTGTACCAGAAAGATTTATATGGGTTTGTGAATATCTATTGAGCATACCTATCAGTTGATATTAATATACAATCTATATTTAGATTTGAAGTCCATATATTTAAATTCTTGGATCATCTCTTTATTTCACAGAAAATAGAACTCACTACTATCAAGGAAGCTTTGAAGTACTAAATATCCCATATAATAAAAATTATGAAAAGGAGACATCCCAAGAAAATAACTACCTCAGTAAAATCCTCGAAACTAAAGTAAGTTAGTGTTCTCCTACTTTGACTGCTGATTATTCAAAATATAAATATAGTACAATTTGATGTTTGACTCTGTGTTTTCCTTTAACAGATGGTTGATGCATTTGAAAGCTCTGACATTTACAGAAAATATATTAATTCCCAAGTCATCACACTGGTGTAAGTAACTAACACTCAACAACAGAAGAAGAGGCCAAACCATCAAATATGTTGTTAGACTTCAAGTTTCTTTGTTAAAAATGTCTATTGAAAGCTTATAATCACTAGACAATAATTTACAAACATCCAACACTATCGTAAATGTTGGACTATTGTCCAGTAACTTCAAAGCAGAAATTAGGCCTATATTGTTGAGTTCATTACATTTGTTGAGAATGTATTGATCTTCAAATGACAGGTGACTTATCCTTCTAGTTACCTAAGTGTTTTTGTTCAGAAAAACAAAAATAAATATCTTAGATAAATATCTGAGACTCTAATATTTTTGTTTCTCCTTAGCATAAATTGAGTCCTGTTTTCTCCTTTCTACTTTCAAGTCAGTTAAACCCTAGTGGAGCTGTCCCTAAGAGTCTTTTTAGTTACAGTATTGACATCATATCCTTACCCAACTTTTGATGCCAAGGAAACTTTCTAGTCAGCATTAAAAACATCCATTCTCCAAATGGGGAGAGAGATTTCCAAGAAGCAAATTAACCATACTTTCTTCCCTTCATATGGGTTTGGAATAGTAGAGAATGGAAGAGGGATCCCAAAACAAGAAATTAGACAGTGTAAACCCAGCTTTACCCATCTAGTAACACTAGAGTCTTGGATGAGTGGCTGTATGGGCCTGTGCTTCTATTCTGTAAGATGTAATGATAGCATGTGCCATGCCTTCTATATAGCCATACTCAGAACCAAAAATCTAATGTGTGAAATATTTACAGATCAACACATTTTCATGAAGGTGATTATAGTTCTGCTATTCTAAATGTCACCAAGACCAGCCCTTCTTCGCATTCTTGAACTTATAGTACTCTTGAAATTGTAGAATAGATTATGGTTTCAACTATAATTAATATTAGGGATAAATTTAATGTTGGACAGAGATGGAAAACTAAAGTTAAAAGTTCCAGGCACCTCTCAGAGGTCACTGTAGTCCTTGGAGATCTGCTCTGTTTTGTTTTCGCACACAAAAAACTTCAGGTCTTTTTAGGTGGAGTAGATCAGGTGTGGGAATGGAGAGGCTACAGGACTGAGTTTTTCATTCTTGAATGTGCTGCTACAAAAATCAAACTTACATGAGCTGAGTGCTTCCCAGAAAAGTTTAGTATCCTCTACTCTCTTATGCAGTGGGCCCAGGTGAGCAGAAGATAACAAACATGAAAGACCAGGAGATGAAAGAAGGAAACACTAGTTTTAGAAGTACATAGAATCTTTATGTTGTTTCCAGTCCTGATGGCAACAGTGTGACAGCACACATATGGCTGGTCTTCAAGGACTCCAGAGCAAGGAAGGAAAACACAAGAAAAAGAATTGAAAGCATCTTACGCCAGATGCTGAAGAGCCAGTCAGGGTCCTTGACCACAGATGCCACTTCTCTTAAGCTCATGGGTAAGCTTCTGCCCCAGAGGTGAGGACTGCTGCAACACAGCCCAGCACAAACACCTGGCGCAAAGCTGTGTTTGTCACATTTTAACATGAATGTCATTTCACAGCAGAGCAGTTATTTATATTATTTATTATTTAAAAACCCATTCAAGTAACAATAATTCTATGCCTTCAACTGCTTCTCATTCTAAAGTAAACATAAGTATTTGAAACAATGCATATAAGCAATTCTGTTTTAGTTTTCTTAATATCTTGTAGCTTTCAGAAAACATGACTATATAGATCTGCCATCATAAGATAGGTCATTTCTTAGAAGCTATTTTTATATACTGAAAGGAATCAGGTCATTTGTGGGGACTTTCCTTCTTCTAAGGTGAGCAAATCACATTTTTCCACTTTAGACAATGTAGAATACAATCCATTTAAATAAGAAAGGTCTCTCCCATAGAACCTTCAAGATGGTACTTCCACATCATACGTACACCTGTAGTAAAGTTAAATGCCAATAAATCAATTTTTCTTTTCTACACACTCTTTATCCTGAAATTAAAAATGCTTTTGCAACACTCTTTCTCTGTTCTGCTGGCCATACCAACTTTCTTCATTGCCCTACAATGAATTAAGTATGAAATTTACTATGGGTTTTTGTTCTATTTCAGAAATCAGTAAAACTGCTGCTGAAAAAATTATCAACAGCCGTAAGTTGCATACTTTTTAAATGAAATTTGAGACTATTACTCTTCACAAGGCACAGTTTTAAGTGCTTTTTGTAGGATAATCCACTGAAACTCCATAACAACATGAGAGATAGACATGACTATAATCTCACTTTAAAAATGAGTAAAGCAAGTATGAAAGGTGAAATAATTGCCTATGTTCAGCCAATTTGTAAACAAATATCAGGGTCAAAATTCAGGCTCAAGGAATCTGGCCACAGAGCCAATGGGTTTCAGGACTTTGCCTTTGTCCACAACTTACACACTGTCCAAGTCCTGAAGTATCTCAGGGATCTTATGCTATTTAGAGACAACCCAGTGGATACTACTGACACAATTCCATTCCATTCCTTTAAGTCATAATGTTGTCACGTTTAACCATAGAAGGACAACTCAGCTTGCTGTTTGCTTTCTAGTTGAGTGAGCATTTTCTTGAGCTGAGTATGTTGGTGGTGCACACCTGTAATCTCAGCATTGTGGAAAGCTGAAGCAGAGGAACCCCAAATTCAGATTCTACTGGAGCAATTTAGTGATTTGAGGTACTTCTGTTTCAAAATAAAAACTTTTCTAAAAGGTCTGGGGATGTAATTCAGTGAAAAAGCTTTGAGTTCCAGTTCTAGTAATCACATAATAAAATAAATATTATAGCAATAAAAAATAACATACATAATGAACATTATCTGTACTCCCAATGGAACAAAATTGGCCCTTTCACCAGGCTGTGGGAGGCGAGCAAGGATGTCCACTACCTATGACAGAATCAAGGGAGGCTCCACCGCCCAGGAGGGAGAGTGGCCGTGGCAAGCCAGTCTCAAGATGAATGGCAAACACTACTGCGGGGCAGTGTTAATCAGCGAACTTTTCCTGCTGACTGCAGCTCACTGCTTCACAAAGTAAGTTCATCCCATTGCAGAGTGCTAGAGAGACCAGGAGCCCCTGGGATACTCCCCTTTTACCTGCTTGTTTCCTCTACACACACCTGGTTTGGAAGACAGACTGCACTGCCTATCTAAGCCTTTCCCACCTTCCCAGTACAAACAGGAGGTCTCTCAGTTTTAATGCTATATTTTTTCTTAACTGATTCTTAGCTCTTATCATTTTATATTACAGACCCTAAAGTATTTTCAGTTGTTAAAATACAGCATCCTATTTCTTTCTCTTCTCTCTCTCTACATGTCTGCTCTACTTCAGGCAAACAGGACTTAGTCCTGCCTTCAGTGCTATTTTCCCTCAGAAATCTTTCTTGCCCTTAAACATACTGATGTAATTCCTCCTGTTCCTCCCCACTAATTGCGTATACAAGCATCCAAACAATTGTTATGACCCCCAGTATTTATGCCCATCTTTATTTAGATGTAGCTTCTTGAAGGTATGTGGTATTTATTTTTGTTTTCACACCCCTATTGCCTTACCTAGCATATGGTATGGGACTCAAACAAGATATTTCAAATGAATTAAAGAGTCATATCACATCATTGTAATGGAATACAGAGAAATGAAATATTAAAGTCATGAAAAGCACATAGTAGATGCAGAATTTTTTTTCTATTTGCTCTAGAATGCAGTATTTTGCTATCTTGAAATAAGTAAAAAACACAGAATTTTTGTTTCTTTAGGACAAATAATCCAAAAGTTTTTGCTGTTAGCTTTGGCACAGAAGTAACTCCTCCCTATATGCAACATGATGTTCAACAAATAATTATTCATGAAGGCTATGTCAAAGGTGAACATCACGATGATATTGCAATTATTCGGCTCACTGAAAAAGTTGTATTCAAAAATGATGTGCATCGAGTTTGCCTTCCTGAAGTCACACAGATATTTCTGCCTGGGGAAGGAGTTGTTGTTACAGGATGGGGAGCATTTTCCTATAATGGTAAGTCCTGTGAAAACCTAATGCACTTCATGAAATTCAGAAGCCACAGGAAAAGTTAGCAAGGCACTGCAAAGTCCAGGGCAATCTTTGTCTCTGGCTATGGAGTAGTCTCAGGTGATTTCTTAAGGAGTGTTGCACATGGAGTTAAGATTGCTGATTGCCTTGGTTTGGAACGTTCCTAGGAGACCAGTGTGGCTGTAGAACCTCCCTTACTAGCAGAAACTAATCAAGAAGGTTCTGGTCCAAAGGTTTCATTATTGTCCAGGTGGTGAACTCTTCTCTCAGCCTAGAAATAATTACAAGGCAGAGAGTAAAGAGAGAACTGATTCCCCAAGCCCTACTTTGAATGCCAAATGATGTTAGCGTGTGGGTGTTGTTTTTCTCTCACCCAGAACAATTTACCATAAAAGTGGAGTAAAAGAGGACTGAACAAAAGTACTTACTGTAGGGTAAAGCAGAAAGCAGCATCTATTGTGCAGCTAAAGCCCCCCCAGGCATGTGAACCTGCCTGGGACAAATGGTTGCCAAGGGACTCTTCATCTAGGAGTTTTTATACACAAACTTGAGTACATTTCACTCAACTTTAGAACAACTATGGGGTTAAACACAGGAGGGTGACTTATAGTGGGCCTTTAGGAACTTAGGTAGGTAGCCTGCATGCTTGTGCAAGCACCACTGATTATAACTTGAAACAGAGCAAAGGTATTCTTTAGAAAGGTAGAAGGATCTCATTGCTGGGCATGAGAATCCCACCAATCTAATGATGTCTTTGTTTACTGAGCATCTAATTCCCTGGCCTTGGCCATTGTGTCTTTCTCTGAATTTTCAGAGCCCTTGTTGGCCTGGCCCTTCCCTTGGCTGTCTGTCCTCTTCTGCCAGAGCACTTCCTACACTCTTCTCTTGGGCCAGTGTTACTCTGAGAAATCCCACCATCTTCCCACAGGGTTCCTCATCCTCAGCATCATGTTTTACAAGAAACAGATTGTTTAGACTGCTGCTGGGAGTTTCTTTTTAGTTTAGGAAAATGATATCCAAACCTTAGAAAACTGAACCTACATTCAGTCATGCCTGAGGAGGAATAGTGGTTTATTCTTCTCAGGTCTTTTCTTATCTACCTGTTTCAGGTTTGATAAGGACTTTGAAAGGGAACATTTAAAAAATGTTTCAAATTGTATTTTCACAGTTTCAAAAAATGTTTTCATAGATTAGAGTGAAGGAATCAAGCATGTCTTTTCATTCAAAGTTAAATGATTAAGTAGAATCAGTTACACAGGGGTCTTATGTGCAGAGGAGGCCTGCCCTGACTCAAAGTGGGGTTTGCTTCCTCTAGGTAAATTCCCAGTGTTACTTCAGAAGGCACCTGTAAAAATTATAGACACAAACACATGTAATGCTGAAGAAGCATACGATGGCATGATACAAGACACAATGATATGTGCTGGCTACATGGAAGGAAATATCGATGCCTGTCAGGTAATTCTTGACGCTATTCATATTGACCACATAGTACATAAATAACTCCTCTTATTTTAAGAAAGTCATCACTGTGAAAACAATGATATGCTTCAGGTAACATGCTCTTTGACAGTTCTTTCAGTGACTGTCTTGGTTTTGGCCCTAAAAAAATTCTTCTTTATTTGTAATATGCAGTAATATGCATTTATACTTAACAACTACTTCTGATTTAAGCTAACTCTGCTTTAAGCACTGTCCTAATTTCTTTACAAATAATAATTATTTTCTGCCCTTATCACAACCTTTTTTTCTTTTTTCGTGGTACTGGTGATTGAACTCAGGACCTTGTGCTTGCCAGGGAAGTACTTATTCTACTGAGCTATTTTTCCTGCCCCCCTCCTTATAATAATCTTAACACATAAGGATTACAGTTATTCTCATTTCTCAGATGAGGAAACTGAGGAAGAGGAATTCAAAGTATCTCCCATGTGGTCATACCCTGGTAGGTGTCAGTACAGTGTGCAGTTCTCTGGAACCCAGCATCAGAATTTGTCTCCTTTCCATCATTCCAACAAAAATCAGCCTCGGAAAGGTCTGAGCCACTTTCAGCCTATTCGCAACTTTTCCCTACCTTCCTATTCTCTTCGTGTAGAGTGGTTCTAGATACTTTGCTCAGACCTGAGACACTGAATTTTAAGCATTCTCTATTATATTTCCCAAGTCTTTCTTGTAGAACTAGAGTATATAATTTCTTAGATCACACCTTCATGTTCAGTTGTACATGGGAGAGCCAGGGAACGCATCTTGGTCAACAGTTGAAGTAAGGAATATTTACCTTTCCACTGTCTCTATGAAGCACCAAACACAACCTAAAATATCTGAAAGGGAATTGTCATAATGACCAATGTTCTTTGTGTTATTTAGGGTGACTCTGGAGGACCTCTAGTTTATCCCAATTCTCGAAATATTTGGTATCTTGTTGGCATCGTGAGCTGGGGAGACGAATGTGGCAAAGTCAATAAACCAGGCGTCTACACAAGAGTGACTGCCTACCGCAACTGGATCGCCTCTAAGACTGGTGTCTAAGGGAGAAAAGTCTTATAAAAGCAGCACAGGGCATTGTCGCTGTGACTTCTAGTCCTCATTTACCATGCTTTTCTAATTAGTGGGTGTACTGGCTCCTAGAAAGAATGATGGACCTCAGAAAATGTTTGTGAGTTTTTATTTTAGGCAGACTCTATAAGACAGAATAAGAAATCTTACTGTTTTGGGTCCAGAAAGGCTTAAGCCAAGAACATAGTCCCACCAAAGCTAAATTTTATAATACCATACTGTATGTAATGCTATTCCATTAACTCCTCTGGTGGTTATCTCATCACAGCACAAAGCTCGTAGTATCTGTTATTATGACTCTGGAGTGTTATGAAGGTGTATTTTTTGCCCACAGCAAATTAGCACAGAGTGTCATGAGAGACTAGAATTATGCATGTTGAGGCACAGCATGTGGTATCTGCTTTCATGTCACAGCTATACAACTGTGGTATGAACCTAGTCTAGAGGCAGGTGTTGAATTCCCATCTCTTATTTACACTGTCACTTTCATCAATTGTTGCAAACATTGTGAAGCAATTTCACAGCAAAAGTAAAACAATACATTTCAAACTTACAAGGGATCAAGTACAACAATCCTTCAGTATTGGTATTTAGTGGAAATTCCCTATTTGGCATACGTTTTGAAAGAATAACTATAGACAGTGAAAGTGTTTAGGACATTCTAATTAAAACAGGTTAACAGGCAGACTATCTTTGTTCAATGACAGTTTCTTTTTTCCTGTTTATTTTTATTTATTTTCTTAAGAATATGCAAATGTTGCTTTTTCTTGTCTTCAGCTTTGTTGGATAGGTAGCAGAGTGTGTGTGTATGTGTGTGTGTGTGTGTGTGTGTGTGTGTGTGTGTGTATTTCTACCATACTTACACATTGGAGGATATGCAAGAATTCTCTTCACCATATCAAGGAGGCTTGAGTTTCATTAATAGATCCCATTCAACATGATTGCACTCAAATGATTTTCTATGCTAGAGAAAATTGATCCTTTATGTAGTCCTTTTGTAAAATCTCATTGTTATTGTTAGTTTTGAAAGGTTCTCTAAAATAAAACAACTTCTAAGAGTCATTTCTGAAATTAGCTTTAAGTATAATTATTGTGAATGTTTATGCTTCCAAAACTCACAAAGAAGTTTGATTGCCATTAGGATGGTATTTGGAGGTAGGATATTTAAGAAGTGATGGAGCCCTGAGGGCTTTGTCCTCATGAATGTATTAACGCTGTTATTGTTCAAGTCATCTCTATACAAGGTGAGTTAGGCTCCTTTCTTTTTATTCTCACTTTCTGTTCCTTCCTTCCTTCCTGCCCCCATCCCATCTTTCTCTCAGTTTTTCTGCTATTTTGCCATGTTAAGAATAGTGCTTCTCCCCTGCTGAAGAGAGGACTTCAAAGTTCCATCTTGGAAATGTAGACTACCCTGACTGAACGCCAAAACTCCTCACACTTTGCTCTTGAGTTTCCTCCTTCAGAACAATAAGAAATGAATGTCTACCATTTATAATTTACTCTGTGATTTTCTGTTTTGGCCACATAACGTGTACTAAACCAACAATAGTCAAATATCATTGCTTTTATAAAGAACTCATCATGTTAATTAAATATTAAACAGAAAGGAGAGATACATCAAGGGTTCTGAGAAGCATGAATGAAATCAGAAGAATCACCCAGTTCATGTTACCTTGACTGGGAGCTGTAAGTGATTTGTGAAGAACATGGAGAATACTTAGGAACTTCTAAACAGCTATTTTCCTTGACTTTCACTTATCATAAATATAAGTAATAGACAAAGTAATAAGTTATTTTTTTAAATGTAGGCTGCACTATAGAAAACCAAGTCTTGTCAAGGACTTACTCAAGAGAAATGCATATTGTTAAAACAACACAGATTAGGTAGTTTGATATACTAAGCAACCAATTTTGTCATGATAATGTGTAACTTTTCTTTTCTTTTTTTTTTTTTGGAGTAACTTAACAAAACTTCTTTGACCTAAAATAGAGAAAAAATAAACTCAACAACAATAAATATCTCTTTCCCCAAAAGTGCCAAGAAGGAATCAAAGGTTGGATACCTGTTCATCTAGAAGGGGGCTCGTTTTCTGGGTGGGGTAGAGATTCTGGGGGCTGACTCTAGTGACCACCAAGCTTCTACTGAACTTGGTTTTGTTTGTAAAGTTTGGATGCAGCTTCCATGATAGTTAGGTTGGTCACTGGGAACCCATGCTCTACCTCCACCTTGTCTTTCTCCCTGTCTTCTCCTATTTGCCTCCCAGAGATAGTTTATTAATGTGTTATCACTGAAGGCTGCTTCTAGGAAGATGGCTCTACAAGGCTGCTGGGGTGGCAGTCTAGGTGATCTTTCTCTCCTGGCTCTGCCTGGGGAACTCCTGGCCTTCAAAGTCTATGTGACTGATGAAGAAAAAGCTTTGGGCAGGTTGAGCTGCTCACAGAATAGGCAGCAGTCCTCACACTGCCCTCTGGAGTTTGCGAGGACTCACTCAGTGGTTTCTCCTAATCTAGAGGTCTGGGAAATGTGGGATATTTTGAGAGCCACACATTTCTCTGGCCTAACGTATTTCCTTAAAATAAACTCCTGGCACTGATTTCTATGATTTCAAAATGAAGCAACTAAACAACAAACAAAAACCAGTTCCCACAGAGGAAACAGTAAAGGGCTCTGATAATAAAAAAAAATAATAAAAATGTGGAAGGGACAGATTTATTAAGCATTTCCAGATCACGAAGTCATGGAAATGGAGTCTGAAGACCCCTGATAGGCGAGAGGTGTCTATGGCACAGTGATCAAATGTTCCATTATGGTTGACTTAGCATTGTTCTTAAGGCAAGTAGAAAAGGAAAAAGAAAGCTAAAGCACAATGATTCGAGCAATTGTTAGTTACACAGATTTTTATGTCATAAAACTAAGAGAGAAATTTTATATATAATTGCTATATAGTTGGGCTGTACTATATGAAATATAAACAAAAAAAAGACTAAAAAAGGGATACAGGACAACAGAGTTTATTTTTAAGAGTCCTGGTGATATTATGGTAAACTTTTTATTTTCTACAGTCAGGACTGGGGATAAATGCCTGCCTGGATAAATGCCTGCCTGGAAAGTGTGAAATCCTGAGTTCAATTCCCAGTACAAAAAAACAAGACCCTGTCAAAAAAGAAAAAGAAAAGAAAAGATTCTAGTCTGTCATACTTTTCCATTGTGAGAATGGTGACAAAAGATTTTCTTTAAAGTATTTACATTTTTGTAAATCACAAACCATTGGATACAATCAATGAACATATTCTGGGCATCCACCAGACTGCCAGCCTGGCAGAGACCCCAAGGAGTGTCTGGTAACCCTGTCCACAGAAAATGGGCTCGAGTCCTTTCTGGAACCCAGGAACCAAAATTCATTGCCCACTAGAGGCACTACTGAGAGGAGGAAAAGGGTCACTTCTCGCAGCCTCCTTCTCCAGTCTTCAGATGGTTCCTAATTGCCCCTGAGTATAGCTGGAGAAATCCTGTGAAGTAATTGAGTTTCGTTCTCATTAAGAAAGGTGAAAAACCTTAATGAGGTCCAGGCCGGTTGGTGTCTCTGAGTTGTTTGCAGTGTGTGGCGCTTTCAAGAGCTGTGTCCACGTAGCCTGCAGTACTTGCAGAGAATTCAGGGTGGGTAGTTGTGACTGTCTCCACAGCACTCCCAGACAGGAGGTTTTGGAAACATTTATCATCTACTCAACCTAAAAGAACTGTGAGGCCTACTTAAGCTTCAATTTATTAAGTTAAAAATAAAAGGTATGTATCAGAGCCTGCCGCAGCATACAAGATAAACTTAATATTTAATTGGATTAATTTAATGAGTAGATCTGACAATATAATGCAAGAATAAATGTGTAATATCAAGAAAAACTGCACAGTACCATTATTTGGAAGTCAGTAAAAGTTATCTTAAGACATAATTACTGAAGGTCACAATTTTTTAAATTTACAGAAATAAAAATGTTGATGCTTCCTACATCAACATGTGCTACATCAAACATAATTCAGATAATACACTGCTAAACTATATTCATATAGCTTCAAATAAATTGAAACTAACATGACATAGTCTTTAAAACTGAGCCTCAGAAAAGCAAAAAAGCCTACTTGTAGTTTGTTAAGAGAAGTTTTTAGCCTATTTCTTTTTTTTTTTTTTAACTCAAAAATTTTAAACCTTGTACCAAACAGCTTAGTGACAGCTAGAAATTCTGGAATTAGCAAATTGTCAATCACATCAATGAAGCATACACCCAAAGAGGACTTGAGTTTCTTAGCTTTTTCAAACTTTTTATAATCATTGTATCTCTGCATTCATCTCCTCAGATTTCTTTGTAAATGTTCCTCAAGCAGTTCTTTTTGGATATTTAGCTTGTGCTCCAAAATACTTTTCTTTGGAAGTAGTTTTATATTGTCCATATGGCAAATTCCCAAGCAATAAAGACAATGAAACTCTGAACTGAAATAGGTAAATGAGAGACAACACAAGTTACTAAACAGTATAAAATATAGCACAGTGATGCTAGCCCCTGGATATTGAAGCAGGAATAAAGTAAACTTGGAAGTCTGAATACTTTCACAGCATTATACAGGAATAGAATACACAATAAAGTTCACGTGTTATAAAATATTCAACAAAACTGAAAAAAATTAAAGTTCTTATTAAGGTTCACATTATCCAGAAAATGTCAATTAAATAAAAGTGTAGACATGAAACATGCCTACAGAAAGTAAATGAGATGGAAGAGCATTCAAATAAAACCTGGGATGGAGGCCCTTTCCCAGAGTGACATACTAGACACACATTTCAAAACAATTGATAACATTAACTATATAAATGCACATTTTCCATAGAAAAACATTAGCAAAGTAAAAAAATGGCAATACAGGGAATATATTTTATGACAAAAAATGGTAAAATAATTTCTAGCAATGTTTAAATCACTGAGATTAAAGACCAACACCCTTGAAAACACTGGGTAAATATCTAAGATGAATTTTTTTTAAGAGTAGGTAAATTTATTGGAGAAAAGGAATGGGGAACAGGAGTAGCTCCTGAGAGACAGAAGGGTCCCAGTGGGTTGCCCTAAGATGGAACTAAGGATGCTCAACTTCAACAATAAGAGATGGGAAACAAAGCTATGTGACACCTACATAAACTGCAGAACAAGAAGGAAAACGACATTTATTTTGGTCTGTTTTGTTTTGACATAAAGATTTAGGTAAAGAGAAAATATCTTCTCTTCCCAACTAAGAGTGTGAATTGCTTCAGTTATACAACATAGTGATTAATGCAAAAGCCTTGGATAGATTATGAAATTATCTTATAGAGTTAATGACCTGTGTATCAAATGGCACATGTATTAAAATGTGTGTGGCAGCAGTACAGCTTGGCAGAAAAATGAAACCTACCTTTTTGTGGGTTACAAATCAAAGATACCAAAGGACATCTAGGCAAAGGAACACTCTACAGTCAGTACAAGGAAGGGACAAGCTCATTTGTACTAGTTAGTACAAGATGATCTTCAAGATTTTTATAAAATGTAGAAAGGAAAGACATAAGCAATGTATGGAGATGCTCCTGAAAGAGTAAAAAATAATTGCAGGTAGTAATATTGTTATATAACTCAAGTCAAATATACAACAAATAACAATGGTCAAATTTAAAACCAAACAAATCAAAATGTACAAACAAAAAAAACAGGGCTCGTGGTGGGCAGCAGGACTTCGCCACACACCATGGCCAGGCTGCTGGCACTGCTGGGCCCCACCGGCAGGGTGGGTGCCTTGCTCAGTCCCCACACCACCTGGCTCTTGGTGCTTTGATCCCTGTGACCTGTTGGCCTTGGCCCTGGCCCAGTTCCGGCCTGGCCCAGACACCTGGCTGTAGCAGGGCCAGAAGCACCCTGAGCAAGTAAAACAAGTCATGGCAGCTAAAACAGATTTTCCAAGAGTGTGGAGTTGTTGCTGCATCATTGCACATTAGAATCTCGTTGATTACCCTGAGCCCATTTTACATGGTTGTTAGACATTTTACAGACAGATTCTCACCAAGTATCTTCTAGAAAGAGCATTTAGTCAGCTGTCTGATGTTAAATCATTTGTGATGCTGACATTTCAGATTACGTGCTTGGCCCTATGATGAATAACAGCATTAGGAAAATTCATAAAGACCCAAATTATAATTTTCCAAATGCCTAATTTTGGTGTCAAAATTAAACTTTATCCTTGAGAACCTAGCCATTAGCTTCCTGCTTCCATGCAGAAAAACAGTCCAAATCATACAAGTCCAATCATACAGTCTATTTTACAAGTGGCATAGACATGTGTGCAATCCTGCTTCAACTCCAATTTAAAGAGTCATTGATGCAGTGGAAAGTGGCAGTGGGCACAAGCACCTTTGTGGTGGCCTACACGATCCACAAGCTGTTGGTGCCTGTGAGGAGCAGCATCACCTTGGCCTCCAAGCCTTTCCTTGTCAAAGATCTTCAGAAAGTGGGAAGATCCCCAACTTTTAAAATCCCCAACTGCAGGGGTGCTGGGGAGATGGCTCAATGGAATAAGCGCTTCCCTGGCAAGCGCAAGGGCCTGAGTTTAATC
>NDGM011231438.1:4255-15731 GCA_002564305.1 Octomys mimax | reverse complement strand
CTTTGCTAAGCTTGTTCTAAGTAGGTGCTTTAGACCACTGAGCCATCTCACCAGCCCCCAGTTCTTTTTTAAAGTGAGAAATAATTAGATGCATTAGTGTGAGTATAGAGAAAGGAATTTTCTCAGGCTAAAACGGCTTAGCTTTTTATATTAGGCAAATCATCATAAATCAGATCATTTGGACCTCTACTGGATCAGTAAAATATTTTCCGGTGAGCATTTGCATTTATTAAGTGATTGAGAAACAAAGATTATAAAGAAAATTCTCCAAGTCACTGTCCAAATTAGACCTGGCCAGGGTTGCTGACATTGATTCTGAGTAAATACAGTTGTCCTATATATTTCGTTCATAATGTCAAGTGCAAATACCTATATAGTCATTACAACTTTCAATATACATGTTGACTATATAAGTGCAGTGAACAATGTTTTGAAATATATGTACATAGATGAACAGTGTGTCTGCTTATATGTGTATATTTACAGTCTTTTTGATATGAAATGTGGACTTAACTATGTCACATGTATAAAATATATAAAATACCTATTATGGTTAATGTTTTACATGACTGATATGTATAATGTGAATCCTAACTACTTGTTATAAGATTCTATAACATAATTTAATTTTTATTCAACTATAATTTAGGCTTTTATTTCTCCTGTGGTTTTTATCTCTTTTATGGTTTTTATACTTACGAATAAATCCGTAGGTGTTTATTTTATGCCTTCAGTTTTTTAAAATCAGTTTATATATTTGAAAGTTTAAATCCTGTGTCACCAACATTGTCACAACACTGGTTTGCATGAAGCTTTGCTATATCAGTGGCTTCTAACCTCAAGCATTCACGTTCCTCTCTCTGGATGTTGATATTCAGGATATTCTGACTCGACCTGTACGAGGCAGGCCTGGTGCGATGTCCCCCCAGGAGCTGAGCTGCTTCCCCTTGCCTGTGGCCTGAGAGTGACAGGGTCCGAGCCAAAGGGTCCGGATTCCAGGGCACAACATTCTCACGGGATGTTTGCATAGTGAATAAAATCCCCAAGCCAATCAGTTCTGGCAAATTTAACCTTAGTTGTCTCCAATACAGGTTGCAATATTTTGACTTAGTCTTTTGTTTTTATAGTTCCTAAAATTTTTAAACATTTTACTCCAACTTATTATCAAAATATTTTATCATGACATGAAAAAAATGTCATGTCATTCAAAATTTATTATATCAGTAATATTTTCAAGTTTAACTTTTCATGAAATGTAATATAAATCTCAGGGTTTTTTTCAATATATGATTTTAAATTACACTCTTACATGTCCTCAGAGAAAAAGAACTTCTTTAATATAGTAAAATGTGTGTTAAAACACAGCTTCTTCAACCTCCTCTGAAGCTCCTGTGACATTGTCAAAATCCTTGGCATCGTTTACCAGTTTTGACATGAGTCTGAAATTCTGCATCCAGAAAACAGTCTCAGTGATTCTGAGGATGCTGCAGGATTTTGTACAGATTTTCAAGAGCAAAACACTTATGTAATAACTAAGATTTTATTGTTAATTTTTTTTATCTCCTGTCTTTTTTCTTTCAGTTTATTTTGCTTCTCTTTTCTAAAGTCAAGGAAGGGCTTTTTATTTTTTTAATTTTTTTAAAACTGAAAGTATTTTTTTTCTCATTTAAAAAAGTATTTAGTACACATAAAACAAGGAGGGGCAACACTTCTTTCTCTCGTCTTTTGGGATGGGGTCTGAGGGAGGTAAGTACCTATTACTACTTGCCAACTGCACTTAATACAAAACCACCTAGTAGTGAGGCATACTCCTGAACGTTTCCGGATGGGCCATAGTGTCACAGTCCTGGTAATCTAGGGCTCCTTCTCCTGCTGCTCTTTGGCACACACACTCTACTCAGCTGCCCACTGCCATGAAGACAGGGGCTTCGCTCTGCTGTACCTTTCACTATTAGGGCTCCACCTTCGAGCCAGCAAGAATGGACTGAAAGTGTGAATTATACATTTCACCCCTCGAGTTGTGTTTGTCTGCTACAAACACAGTGACAGGGATACAATAAAGAAAATGGTATTATAGAAGTGAGGCCATTGCTGACTCTCCGTTACGAGGTGATTTGGAAGCCTGTAGAGTAGTACGGATGGAAGAGACTGGAAAGATTTCAAGATGCACAATTGAGAAGCTTTAGAACGCAGCGGGCAGATTCTGATGATAAATACCGTGGGAATGAAACCAAAAGTGCAGCGGACGCTCCAGAAACAAGGACTATCTGCAGAAGGAAGGTGCACCTGAGTGGAGCTAGCCCAAGAGAGTCCACGTTTCCTGCAGCTGGCAAGGCCATGGCAGTGTGGCTCACCAAGCCCTTGGAAACTCACACGCCTGCACAATGTCCCCCAGATGCTAGATACGGAGCTGTAGGATGTGATGCTTGCCTTGCTCAGTTTCAGCTGTGCTTTGATCCAATTCTTTGCTATCTTTCTATTCCTCCTTCTTAAGATACGAGTGTTTACTGAATACCATTCTACAATGGGATTACTGAACTTGTTTTTAATTTGTAGTTTCACAGTTAAGAGTATGACTTGAGTCTTAAAAGTGACTTGAATTTGCAATTTTCTAAAGTGCTGAAACCACTGAAACTGAGGATTGCTGCATTTACAGTTATATGTGAGGTAGTTGCATTAGGTTGGCAGGGTAATGAACTGCTGTTATATTTGTTTGGAGATTAAGAAGGCTTAAGGGGATGGGCTTGAGTGTGAAGTTCACAAGGGGTGAACTGTGACCACTGATTCTGATTGTTAAATTCATTCATTAAGAATGTCCTAGCAGACTAGCAGCACACACTCCTGGGTGTGTTTTGGAGGGTCTTGGAATCAAAGTCCTGGGTGCTACCTATGGTACATATAATCCCCTCTCCTCTGGGCTCTCTTCCTATGTTCCTTTTCCCAACTGCAGTTACCCAGGCAGCTAAGCTCAGCCATGCCCTTCCCCATGATGTTTGTTTTGGGTTAAGCTGATCACAGACAGACAGTATGAGATAAATCAACCTTTCCTTCTTTGAGCTGTGAGAGTCAGGTACTTTGGCTAATAGTGAGAAAGCTGATTAACATAATATGTAACTCCGTGCATGTCATTTCTTCTCTTGTTGATTTAATCTCTTACTCATTTTCTTGCTATAATCACATATTCACAAATAATATGTGGAAGCGCATTCAAGCATATTTATGGGCTACCTACAACTGTAAAATAATATAGAGTTGGGCACAGGGACCACCCTGCACTGTCAATTGGCAGCTTCCAATCACCACCAACAATTCTGCAAATACAGTCCTCGGGACTGCTTTCCCCTCTTGGTTTCCTACAGGGTTAATGAAGCATGTAGCCTCCCATTTTAGCAGGGAAACCAAGAGCCTTTAACATTTATTGAAATAAGTAAATAGGATACCAGAGCCAAGGAAAAGACAAGACAATCACTGGGAGAGGAGTGTGGGCCTGAGAGCACCAGCACCCTACCTGAGGACTCCCTGTAAAAGTGCAGGCTCATATGGTTAGAAAATGCTTAGTCACTCCATTCTCTAAGTGCACCAGAAAGTTTCCTGTTTCCTACAATCAGTTCCACTGACTACATCATGAGAGTAAAAGCTGTGATAATTTTCTGTAATAAAGCATTTCTTGAAGCATGAAGTATCATCAATAAACACAGTGATTGTTTAAGCATAGATGTCCTAAAATAATTAAAATTGTTTATGGCAATTTCCTTCAAACAAAAATATTAGTGTGTATCCTCAGCTACCTTGTTCACCAGATATGGCACTGCACAAATTCCAGTTCTTCCACAAAGCCAACTGACTAAAACTGGCAAACATCTTGGATGGGTTTCTTACACGAAGGCAGCCACGCCAGCACAAATACAGATTCTCATAGTGAAATACATCCATACTTGCTACAAAATATGGAGGGAAAAAAACTAAAACAAAACAGCATAAATAGATCCAAGGGAAGTGGAAGAATAATGAGTGGGATAAGTGTCAATGTGTCTTCCAGCGTAACACTTTGTGAAAAAATTTTAACTTTCACCATGATTTATCACCTCTTTGATGACTTCACTGTACAATGAGTTCCAAATGAGGTTACAATCCAGAATCCTCAGATATTATCCTCACTCGTGCTTATTAGGAAACTATCTTATCTAAGCCACTGGGAAACAGGAGGGAGGACAGTTACAGAGCAGAGGAGCCTCTCTGGCCCCTTTCACCAAAACTACCTGGTGATCTTTAAATCTACTAAATGTTTTCAGCTGGTGGAAACATTGAGAGGAGTTGGGGGAGCTGGCCACACACTCCTCCCTTCCTGAATAGTTTATATAAGGCTCTTAGCACTATGCAAGGCCAAGTGTGTTCCTGCTGACAGTAATAAATTGCAGCATCTTCAGGCTCCAGACTACTGATGGTGAGTGGAATCCATTCCAGTTCCACTGCCACTGAACCACTATCAGACCCCAGATTGTAAACTGGCTACCCTATACATCTGGAGTGTAGGAGCTTGCCCTGATTTTTGCTGATACTATGATGACTGACTGCTGATGCTGGGACTGGCTGGACAACTGATGGAGATTCTGTTCACTAAAGATACAGACACAGAAGATAGAGACTGGGTCATCCAGATATCACATCTGGTACTCAACATGGGAAGTACAAAACATTTACACATAATTAACAATGAAATACATCACTTCCCTGAAGAATCATGCAGCTTTGAGCCCCATGTCCTGAACACCTCCCCCTTGTTTTCCTTTCTCACCTGGGAGCCAGTTTTAGGAGCTCTAGGAGCAAAAGCCATTGAGTCCATGCAGTGCTCTGACCAGGATTGACTTCTGCACAGCCATGAAGTTTTTATGGAAGTGGGCTGTACCCCAAAGACAGCAAATCTGCAGGGGCTGGGTAGAGTTGGGCACAGCTACAGTGCTGGCTCATCTCAGGATCTCAGCACAAGCTTCTGTTCCCGGGTGTCCTGATTGTGATCAGGACAGCAGACTTAGCTGAGAATATGCTTCCTTCTGGTGGCCACTTTCTTACAAGAGAACTTGCCTGCCACTGACCATCCGGGTCTTCTTCTAAATTTGACTGAGTGATCACAGTTGTAAGACTTTGAGGATATATTTTAAAAATCATTTAATTGTACCCATTAAATAGGTGAATCACAAGGTATGTGAATGTCTCAGTAACAGTGCTCCAAAAACAATAGGAAAAAAAAAAAAAAGAGGAAAGAAAGCAAAAAGCTCCCAAAATCAAGTAGCCCCTGAGGAATCAACAGACTTGCCTGATGAGAGGCTGCTTTTCTCACACAATACTTTGATTTCATTATTATCAATTTCATCCCTGACTTCACATTTTTAATACATTTGTAAATTATTTTAAGTTATAAACAGATTCTAACTTTGTTCTCATTAGAAAGTAGGAGTCAGCATTCCACAACTTGGGCTGGTAAAGGAAAACAATAAGAAATCCCAAGGACAATCGTATCCACTGGGGCCGTGTGTTTTCAGGTAGTACAGAAGATCTGAGATTCACTTCTAATGAAGAAAAATTTCAAGAGGAAGGACATGTTCTGATTCTTCTCTAAACATAGTTCCTTTTCAAACCTTCAGTTACTTCATTTACACAATTCAACAAAAGGTTTTTATACCTGCACAATTCAACAGAAGCAACGTTTTACAAAAGACAAGTTGAACTTCCTGTAGTTTTTTAGGTAAAATTCTCTTATGAGTAAAATTACTGTTTTTAAAATCCCACTCTCTATCCTCATCTTCACCCTTGGCACCATCAGTGAAAATGTAAAGCAGCAAGCCTGCTACAAATTAGAAGCTACACTATTTCTTAAATGACCTTAATTTTCTAAAATAGTCCCAAATATATAGAACATACATGGCCCAATTCCTTTAAGTCTCCCTTTAGATCACTGAGAAGTTACTTTTATTTTGACTACTTTACTAAGTATAAAATAAACTAACACAGAATTAGGAAGTAAAACTGGCTTAATCAGTTTTACGACTCTTCTACATAGACTGGATAATAAAATCATATGTGGCTTTGGGGTCTATCCTCAATTATTCTTAGTCTATAATCAGGGAAATCCTTTACAGCTAACTGAAGAGAATACAAATAGCTTTATAGCAAACTGAGTTTGTTAAATATATTTATTATAACAGATTTTCTGACAGAAAAACTGCTCACTACACATGATCTCAGAGAAGTGATCAAACATGACAACTGGAAAGGCGTGGAGGGAGAAGTTGTGGATCAATTAAAACCCAGCAGATAGCTGCCAAAGCAGAAACACTGTTTAGGGGCCAGAAGAATGAGAAGTCACCATTTTGAAACTAATGACATGTTCCTAAAAATTGAGGCTAAAAAATACAGTAATCACACAGTATCTCCAAAAAGTATTCTCCTAAAAAATATAAAAAGAATTATAAGAAAATAATCAGAAAAATCACCATGATTTTTCATTTGCTCAGTGACTTTTACAAAAGAGGCAATTTTTTTTCAAATAAAAAAAAAATCCCTATAAGAGCAAAAAGATTCATTTCACAGAGATACATACTTCATTAACAGTATACAGAGTCCACAGCGTCTTAAAAATCGGGTCTGAAAGGTCAATAGAAACACTGCCTGCGGGAAGTGTTTCACACTCCAAACTCCAACAGTCAGCTGTGTCCTCTCCCGCCGTTACAATCTGTAACAATCTTAACTGTGCAGCGACTCGGGTTTCCGTAACTTCAACGACGCGGTAGAGGAAAATGCTTCTTGGCTGAAGGCCTCTGTCGTACCTGAAGACCGGAACAGTACTCGACCACGATGATTAAACACATAAAAGGACGGGTGATTCCGTAAGGTGTCTAGCCTCTTATTCTTCAGTTCCGAAGTGGCGTTCATGTCTTTAAAGTCCCCGGCGATATGAACAATGCCGTAACACGTCACTGCGAAGGCCAGAAGCGTCTGAAGAATTATATCTGCCGGCAGAGATTCATCTTCCTTTTCTGTTAATCGCATGTAAGAGCGATGCTGCGCAGCAGAAAAGGCGGCGTGGGCCAGGGCGAAGAGGGCAAGGCCGACCAGTCCCTTCCACAGCGAGGGCGCCATGACTCCAGGAGCAGCAGGACGGAGGAAAGAGCCTTCCTTCCTCCGGCGGCGGACTCGTTCGTTCCTTCTGGCACCGGCGGAGTCTTTTGTTCCTCCTGGCACCGGCGGACTCGTTCGTTCCTTCTTCTACCTTTCCGAGTCAGATTTTCCTTCCAACCGGGAATTGGTCCTCCGGCCGCCGGCAGGCATCCGCGTGGTGGCGCAGAAAGATGACATCACGCAAATCTTGCCCGCGCAGGGCGCAGATGGATGACTTCACGAAATCTAAACCAACAGGGCGGTGCAGAAAGATGACGTTGAGGATACCTTAATCTGAAGCATTTTAGAGGTGCAAAAATGGAGAGCCCTGAGAAATCCGATGCAGCACTGCCTGGAGATTAGCGGACGTCACACGCCATTTAAAAAAAAAAACACAGTTTAGTTCACTTATCTTTGTTAATAGTACATTATTTTTATTAAATACATGTGTATTTAATATTTTATTAAATAAATATTTTATTATTTTTATTAAAATAATACATTATTTTTATTACAAGGGCACATTTTTCACTTTTGTTTGTGGTGTTTGTAATTTAATTCCAATATCAGAGAAGCTACTCTGAATGCTTTTTTAATTTTTAATTTTATTTTTTTAAAGACAGTACAAATTAGAATTAAAACAGAAAAAAATTACAAGTGATACAAAGCTTCGCTTAACAAGGTAATATGAATTTCACAGTATGTGTTGTCATACATAGTGTTGTCTTCCAACCAGTTATTCATATTACCATATATGTGATGTAAAAT
Organism: Octomys mimax; assembly: GCA_002564305.1. Lineage (NCBI taxonomy): Eukaryota > Metazoa > Chordata > Mammalia > Rodentia > Octodontidae > Octomys > Octomys mimax. Next base: position 7,808 of record NDGM011231438.1, on the reverse strand, counting down.
TGGAAGAAACAAAAGAAGAAAGAAATGTATAAGGAAATCTTAAATTTATTAAGATTCTTTAACAGCCTAGTAGATGGTGTACGCTGGAGAATGTTTCATGTGAACTTTAACAAAAATTGAGTTCTGCTGCTGGGGGTGGAGAGTTTTCTAGGTGTATGTTAGGTGCACTTCATTTACGGTGTCAGAGGTAAGATTTTTTCCTTCTTAATCATGTCTGCATCCTCTTATAACTTAAAAAAACCTTTTATTGGTACATTTATTTTTTATTTCATTTTATTTTATTTTATTTGTATTTTTAGGGAAGGATCTACAAGGTGTCCAGGGTCTCACTGGTAGATTGGGCTCCTAGTGATTCTCTTGTTTACAGTCTCCTGTGCTGGGATTACAGGCGCACACCACCATGCCCAGTCTCAATTGCCATCTCAGCATGCCCTGGGGGGCAGGGCCGATCTACATATTGAAAACATTCACCACAGAGAACTTGTACCTGTAGATACATATGTTGCCTCTTCTCCCCCCCATTTCCCTTCCCTTACTTTCCCCCTTTCAACCCCTTTCCCCCTCCTTCTTTATCAAAGCTTTGTTTCCATTTTTTCCCTTCTATTCACTTTTATTTTTCTTGTCCCTTCTTTTTCTCCTACCTTGTCCTTTGTTCCCCTTCTCCTCTGAACATTTCCCTCCCACTTCCCAATATCTGTTATCCATTTCATCTGTATTTACATTTTCAGTTTCTCACACCAGAGAAACAATGTGGTATTTAAACAGCTGGTTCTTCTATGTATTATCAAAAGTACCATACAGAAGTCTCCCACTATTATTATATTGCTATCTAGTTCTCCCTTCCTTCAGTCAGTGTGTGTTTCTTGTATTTTAGAACTCTGATATTTGGTCATGTATGTTTACAAATGTTATTTTTTTTCTGGGAGAATTAACTCCTTATCATGTTTGTGATCATTAGATGTTACTAGCAAATAAATCCTTTTATTATTACATTGTAAAGGCACATTTACAGAATAGCAGACTTGTAGGCGTATTATAGCCAAAAAAGAAAAAGTTGTAAATTAAGTACAGGTCTGTGACCACAGGCTCCTTCTATTTGTCTCCTAGTTACTAGCTTACTGCATTCATTTAGCCTTCACTGTCTAGGCCCAGATGTTCCCTCTTAGCAATGTGAGGGGATCAACCTGACTGTGTTGGGCTTACATTTTAAAAATATACATTGATTCCAACTTGCTACAAGGGCTTCAAGGCTGTCATGTTGGGGGAAGACAGGCCCCATCAAGGATGCTTTCAACTCTACCTACTCTTCTCAGGTGCCTCCATCCAGAATATTTCTGCACAATTCTTCTAGACAATATATGACATAATTCTTTCTCTTCTTAATCATTCATTTATTCAGTAATTAATTAATTAATTAATTTGGTACAAGGACTCTCTATGCAGCTTGAATTCATAGTGATCTTCCTGTCAAAGCCTCCCCAGCACTGGGATTACAGATGTGGGCCACCACACAGGGTTTCATTGGATGGCACAGTGGACCCAGGGATCCGGATCTGGCACAGCATGTGGTACTGGGGATAGAACCTGGGTCCTTGCTTTTGCTAGGCAGATGCTTAGGTCACCAAGCTATCACCCCAGCCCAACATAATTCTTATATTCTATGCAAACTAATGATGCAATAACCTGCTATCTGCTTTGTACTTCCCACTTCTAAATCATATATAAGCTGAACTCAAACTTAACTCCAGGCTAGTGATTTGAACTGCTGGGTTCCCCAGCCTGCTAGCATAATACATGTTGCCTTATAGCTCCTTGGTGGTAAGAGTTTTCCATTAGGTTTGATATTGGTTTTCTGCGATGACATGATTTTTCCCTTTGATTCTTTTAAAACTGTTTGTCTAAAGTATAGTTTGTGTCATAATATTGTACCTATGTCATAGTAGTATACCTGTGTACACTCCTGCTGACAAGAAAAAAGGATAACTCTGACAAGAAAGACAAAAGCAGTTATAGCAAATGAATCATTGCCTTCCAAATGTCGGGGCAGTTCCATTGTTGTGAACTGAAAAATGAATGTTAACTTAATCCCTAATGTGGGTGACAATAAGACAAGGGAGCATTTTCTTGGCTAGCTTTATGCTCAGAAAGCCAATGGCCAGGTGAGGCTGGGTAGGTTTACATTAATGTTACTGAAATCCACATATAAGCTTTCATGACAGTGGCTGATGAGACCCAATGGGAAACCCGAGATAAATGGATGATGATCATCCCAGAATCACTGAACACCACAAGCCCTGCAGGGTGCACCAGGTCCTCATGGTCCTGCACCAGCAGGGACCAGAGCTCGCTCCATACCCCCTTGCATGTGCCTTGGGTCATTCTGGCTATTAAGAGCTGCCTTCTCAGTAAATGGCTTTTGCAGCCTATTCACTTAGAAAGCACTTGTTTTCAATCATGGCCTATCTGTAAAAGATCCAGTCATAGGCTTTCAAAGTGATTTTACCAGTCCTTCACTGCTTCTCTCCCAAGGCATGGTTATCTGTGAATAAGCCCTATAGTCAAGGACATTGCTCTGCTTATCTTTTGTGTTTATTTTGCAAAGTGACCCTCAGAAGTAGTCCTTGGAATTTATCAACCATTGTGACTTCACGTGTTCCAGACACTCTTGGTGATGGCGTATTTCCACATCATTCTGGTGTGCATCTTTGGAACTCCATCTATCTGAGCATCGTTATATAAAAACACATATTGGGGGAATTTCATAGAGTGCAATAATTATTTTTTTAAATGTACTTGGTTGTTACAGGGTCTCACTATGCAGCTTGGACTCATGGTGATCCTCCCATTTTCAGCCTCCCTGACACTGGTATTATAGGTGTGCGCCACTGTACCTGGGCTTTGGCTGGTTCAGCCAACATTGGGGGCAGGGCTGGTACAGCATGTGGTGCTGGGGATCTAACCACTATCTCTACTTGCCTAAGCAGGCGCTTTACTCCATTGAGCTATCTCACCAGCCTAGTAATTTAAATTTTTAAATCAGTCAATTTTATCTCATTCATATTATTTGTAATTATTGTGAAATAGAAAAAAATATTTTGAAGAGGAAACACCTCTTTAAAAGGTGTTGAGAATTTAACAATATTGGTTACAAAAGAAATTCCTGTAAACAGAACGGGGTCAGCATTCTGGTCCTGGCCCCAATTACTTTAAGATGAGAGGAAAACAGAATCATGTTAAGCAATTTAACTTATTTAATATTTTGTATATAGATTTATATACGTATATGCACATATATAAATACCCTACTTGGATATTAGTGTATATACATATATACACTTATATGTACATTGGTGCAGCCATCAGCTATTAAATGTGTGTATACCTATATCTATGTTATATATTAGTATATGTGTATTTTAAACTGATTTGTAATCTCTTTGTCTCTAGTCCATTTTCTTCCAATATTTTCTTTTTTAAAATTTAATTTTAATTAATTATTTAGTGTGTGTGGCCAGCTCAGCCCACCAGGGGGCGGGGCTGGCTGGCATGTGGT
>NDGM011231428.1:419-11079 GCA_002564305.1 Octomys mimax | reverse complement strand
TTCTTTCTTTCTTTCTTTCTTTCTTTCTTTCTTTCGGAACTGGGGATTGAACTCAGGCCCTTGCGCTTACCAGGGAAGTACTTATTTCACTGAGCCATCTCCCTGGCTCCTATGTATTTATTACGAGGTCTCCAGGGTCTCACTACTCAGATCAGAAGCATAGTGTTCCTCCTGTTTTCAGCCTCCCAAGCACTGGGATTATAGGCATGCTACAATGCTCAGTCTCATTCATTGTGTCAGCGCACTCCTGGAGCCGGGCCAGCGTAGCAACCCGGAAATCGAACCCCGGTCCCTGAGCCTGCTGAAGCAGTCACTTTTGTCCACTGAGCTATCTGATGGCCCTTATTTCGGTATCTGTGAAGTACAGAAAACCATATCTAAATTGGAAAGGGTAGTAGTCCTGAAAACTTCAGATGAAAGCTTCATGATGATTTTAACCAAAAAGGCCATATGTTATCAGGAGGTCTTTGAGTTTCTCTGTTGTCATTAGTTTTTACTGTCTTCATATGGCGGTCCAGAGAGGTGCAGAAGTAAAGAAAGTATGTTCTATATTTATTTGAACTTAAAAGTTCAGACCTGATTTTTGTTTGATTAACTTGACTTAATTGAATTGCCTATGCCTCAATTTTGCAAATAGAATGGCTGATTGTATTTGACTTAGATCTCATGTGTATTTCTGGAAGTGTGGTTAGCTGACAAAAATCTTATGCCAACAGAAAAGTAGAGGTGTTTTCATGAAAAAAAATAAAATATCAAGTAAGGCTGGGCAGTAAAATCAACAGATTCCTACCAAAACTGGTAAAAGAATAACCACTTGCAATACAATGATAGAATGGTTTTGTTTGTTTGTCAGTGTTTCTATTTCAACAGACACAAAAATCTAGAAAAATTTGAAGACCAAAGGATAGATGCTTCTAAGCATAAAACTCTCATTCATTTTTCATAGACAATGACTACAATGAGCTTTTTCTAGTGAAAACGCAAATTAGTAAAAATCAGACTCCTAAAATTTAAACAAAGGGAATATGTTCTGGAGAGGAGATGACTCCTGCATTTGGTTCTTAAATAAGTGTTTTCTTTATGCTCAGATTTTTGTTCTTACTGTATTGCTTCTGAGTATTATATATTATATGGTATCTAAGTGACAATTTCGATTTCACCAACACTTAATTCAAGGCAGCCAAATTAAATCATCCCAATGATTCAGTAATTTCCTAAGAAGACCTTCAGACCCTAAATTAAAAGGAGTTAACTTAAGTGCTTAATTGTTTTACAGATTTTTTTTCTCATTGATTTTAATTAAGGTTTTTCCTTGTCGTGTGAGCTTGTAGGACTTTCATTACCTATCGAAATAACTTTATGTGAAGAGGTGCTGGCCAGCAAGTCCCACAAACACAACAATTTTGCAGGAAGAGGTTACACTGAAGTATTGGGAAATAAGATCCTAGCTTCCCTTGTCAGTGACAATTAAAACCACACATTGATTTCTATTAAATGTCACTTGAATACCTGGGAGAAGTAGTGATTATAGAGAATATAGAATGTCAGAGCCCCGAACAGCGAGCACAACCTCAAACAAGAAAATTACCTGTGAACAACTGGCCTCTAAATTTCTCCATAAAACTGTTTTCCTATGATTCAGAAGCAGTGGCTTTATGCATTCAATTTTCTCAAGCTAAGAGTGTCCACAAGGTTTTTCTGACATCCCCAAGCAAAGAGAAACACACTGAGTACAGGTCATGTCCCTCCTTTAGTCTCTATCTGAAAACCTGAAAGTAAATGTAACTTCCACAGACTTTTCTGTTTAAAAGGGGAGGAGTCTTTGTTGGCTAATCTGAGTTTTGTCTGGCTTGCTGGCTGCGACTAACTGTGTAGCATTGAATAATTGTTTATTTTCTCCACATGTCAGTGTTCAAATCTATGAATGGAAGAAACAATATTATCTTCCCCCAAAACAGTTTATATATATTCTCTTCAATTTTTTAATTATGAAATGTGTGTAGATAATGTTTAAAAATGTGAAAACACTATATGTTGAGCATAATACAATAAATTTATACAAAATATAAAATATGTTAGGTTTCTCCAGAGAAACAGAACCAGGTGTGTGTGTGTGTATGTGTGTGTGTGTGTAAAGATTTAGACTTAAAGCATCTCCCTCGAGTAGTCTCATGTTGTTCAGAAGTTGGGCTTTCTGAAAAAGTATGAATTGTAGAGGCATTCAACTCATTCAATTTGCAGTGGAGAATTTGAAGCTGCATGGACAATTCAGAGGCGGTACCTGGTTGGAGGAAGTGGGTAATTGGGCCGTGCCTTTGGAGCCTGTGTCTCTTGTGCCGGCCTCCCTCTCTCTCTCCTGTCCCCACTGAATGGATGGAGTGGCTTCTGTCAAGCCCTCCCACCATGGACTGATTCCTTTGAAACCATGCAACCCTGTAAAATCCTGATCTTTTAAGTTGTACATGTGAAGCGTTTTATTCTAGCAAAAGATTAACTAATGTTGTACAAACATATACATACTTACATTTATAGAAAATCTAGAGTATATTTATAGTTTTAAGTATAGAAAATCTAGCTTATCTACCTGTAACTGGGTATACATAACTATTATTGTATAGCTAGGCAGATATTCATACAGATGGAGAGGTAGAAGAAAGAGAAAGCCAAACAGACAGACAGATTTTATCTGAAAATGGTCCTCTTCAAAAAGACTAAAATGCCATCACCATCTGCCATCTGTAGGCTGGAGAAATGGGGAAGCTAGTGGCCAGTCTGAGTATGGGGGCCTGAGAATCAGGGGAGCCTTTAGCATCACCCCTGGCCTATAGCAGAAGAAGTCAAGATTAGATGTTCGTTCCGTTAGAAGCCAAGTCATGAAAAGGTGGGTGAAAAACACAGTATGTTCCACCTGCTTTCGGTTTAATTCAGGCTCTCAGCAGATGGGCTGGCATCCCCCTCCTGGGGGGGGCAATCTTTAGCACTTCCATCCACAGATATAATTGTTCATCTCATCGGACAGCATCTTCAGAGACGCAACAAGAAACATCCTTTAATGTGTGCGTATTGTGACCTAATAAGGTTGATTTATAAAATTACCTGTCATGTAGGGACTGACCCAATCCTTGCTTGGTGAGTGGTCTGGATGAGGAATCACTCCTGGCACTAAAAGTAAGGAGGCCCCCAAAAAACTCAGCAAGAAGATGAATGCCTCTTCGATGGAATATTTAAGGAAAATCAATGTTAATGCAAAAATCTATGAGGCTAAAATATAAAATAGTTCTAATAAAGATGCAGGCTGACTCTGAGCTTGCATGGGGTCAAACCTTACTCACTCTGTCTTCCTCCCAGTCCTGAAGAAAAAATTTTTAGGAAGAAATTACCTGACCAGGTCACTGAAGGAAAGACCAAGAGAGGAAGAAAAACAAGAAGAAATTGGAAAGTCTCCAGACAGGGTAGCAGTTTATTCAAAAAGACACTCATACCTACACATATTTTCACCAAGACTCAGCACTGCGAACTAGATACAACAGCAGTGCAAAAGAAGTTGAGAGGACTGCCAGATAATGACGAGGGTCTAACACCTGCAAAGGAGCACATCTTTATGCGATGGAGATGCAAAAAAGAGAAGATAAAGTAGACTTCCTTCATTTTGGACGCTTTGATCTAATGTTAGAAAATGAATTTTCCATAGTCCTCATTTACTAAAGAAATTAAGGAATTTAAAAAATTATTTTAAAGATCATGTCTCCCTGTTTTGTCCCATGATGTAAAACAAGTGGCACAATAGACGAGAGCTCCTACGTGAGTGTCAGTCATTACATGTCACGTGTAGTATCATCAGGACTGGCATTACTATTATTGCTTTTATTGTATTGGATTATCATCTTTCTTTTATGCTACACACTAAGCACATGAATTAAACTTCCCTGTGTCACCCAGAGGGAGACCTGCAGACTCCGGGAAGGAGTCCAGGTGTCTGTTCATCATTCTTTCCCCAGCATGTTGGAAGGAAACTCAATCCATCACATCAAACACCTCCAAAAGCCATCAATTATTAAACTGCTAACTTCTAGAAGGCCTGTGCCTTGTCTCTTTTATCTTTCCATTTGTCTTGGGTAGGCCACTGAGCTTCCAGTTACACAAACTGTCACACTGCAATTTTTTTTTTTTTTTGTATTTTTTTTTAATTTTAGGAAAGGGTCTACAGGGTGCTCAGGGTCTCACTACTAGATCAGACTCAGCGATCTGCCTGCTTACAGCTTCCCAAGAGCTGGGATTATAGGCACGCGCCACCAGGTCCAGTCTCAATCACTGTTTTCACACGTCCTGGTGGCTGGTCCAGCGTGGCAGACCCGGGGATCAAACCCCTGGCCCCTGTGCCTGCTTGCAGGCACTGCAATCTGCCGAGCAATTTGGCTGGCCCTCAAAAATTTTTTACTCTATAAGCCTGAGAAATTTTCCTTACCCGTGAAGGACTGCTTTTATATTTCATACTAAAAGTTGCAAAAGTAATTAAAATTTCATGACCATAGCAAACACACAGACATCTGTTTAAAGGAATGTTTGGGTTAAAAGGAAAGAGGACAATTACATTCTTATTACAGTGTGTAGAAAGATGTTATGAGGCTCCTCCATACATGAAATGTAAGACTCTGTCTCTCAACTTGTCTAGCTGGCTCAACAGCTTTTATCTCGGGAGGAATTTGGATGCATGTCATATACAATGGACTGTAGGGTAAGCAGCAGTTTACTTTCTTTGTTCTAGTAGGTGTTATAAATTAAACCCTTAACCGGATGCTTGTCAGGTGATGCAGCTGAGCTGTTCTTACCACCTCATATGGACCACTAACAAATCATTTCACGTTTACCTTCTCATGCTGAGCTCACTTGCAAAGGTACAGATAGGTGCGTATAAAGCCACAAAGTGTTCTGAAGCAGCTACAAAATCCCAGAAACTAAGTGGGATCTGAAGTGTAAAGAGTGTAGGTCTCGTATCCAAGACATCAGTTTATTCAATCAACAATAATCAAGCAGTCAGAGATTAAACTAGACAACAAGAGATATGAGCTTAAGTCATTGCTCTCATATGTAATCTATTTAATGTTTTCATTGATTTATCTCATAGCAGAATTTCATTTACTGTGTGCAAAGAAATATCTCATTCCACATGGATACCTTTTGCTATAGGTTTTTTGTTGTGTTCAAGGTAGAATCAGAAGGTTACACAATCTTCCCATGATCACAAAACAAGTTGCTCATCTCACATTTCAGGCTTTGGAGCTCTGAAAGACATACAGATTGAATGCTAATACGTGTTCATGGCCAAATTAAAGAAGACACAAATAGAAAGGTAACCTATGTTTATAGCTTAGAAATATTGCTAACATGTCTATATTATCCAAAGTGACTCATGCATTTAATGTAATCTCTATCAAAATGCTATTTTAAAAAATGAGACAAAAGTTTAAAATGATCCCCAAATTTACATGAAGTCAAAAGTTATCTCAAATCATCAAAAAAAAATCACGAGGAAAGGAAGTAAAAAGAAGACATCTCATTACCTGACTTCAAAATCTGCTACAAAGCCTTAGCAATCAAAATGGTGTGGAATAGGCACAAAAGCAGACATAGATTCATGAGATGGAATAAGAAGCTCAGAAGGAGCCAGCAAGATAGCTCAGCAGACTAAAACACCTGATTAGACAAGCATATGAAAGTGCAAGGAGCATGGTTCGATCCCCAGTACCACATGCCATGCCAGCCCTGCCCCCAGGGCCACAGAGTCCAGGCATAGTGGCATACACCTGTAATCCCAGCAATGGGGAGTCTGAAAACAGGAGAATCACTAGGAGTCTGAGATACATAGTGAGACCCCCCTGCAACAACCAAATACAAGAAGAGGAAGAAGAGGAAGAAGATGAAAAAAAAGAAGAGGAAGCGGAAGAAGCAGAAGCAGAAGCAGAAGCAGAAGCAGAAGCAGAAGCAGAAGCAGAAGAAGAAGAAGAAGAAGAAGAAGAAGAAGGTGGCAATTGTATAAAACTATACAGTTATTAAAAATAAATAGAAGAAAGTTTATTCACACCATTGGCTAAGGAGTTTTGAATATGATCTCATAATGCAAACACCAAATGGAAAAATAGATATATGGTATTCTATCTAGCAAAAGTTCTCCTATACAGTTAAGGACATGAGACCGATATGGAATTTATAGCTTTTATCAAAAAGAATATAACTTGTAAAAAAAAAAAAAGAATATAACTTGTGAGAAGGTAAGCTAGTATAGTTTTATAGAAATTATTATAGATATTCTTCAAAAAATTAAAAAGTACTATTATATAGCCAACCAATTTCACTGTCTGTATATATTCAAAGGAAACGAAAACAGAAATATTAAAGGCACATAAGTCAAATGCAGAAATATTCACAATATCCAAGATATGGACTCAACTTAAGTTCCTATCAAGAAATGAATAAAGGACCCTGGGATAGTTCAGTGGTCTAAGTGACTGCCTGGCAAGCACGAGGATCTGGGTTCGATTCCCAGTACTGCATGCCTTGCTGGCCCTGCCCCAGGCACAAGTTGGCCACCAAGATAGGGTATGGTAGCACACACCTGTAATCCCAGTGCTGGGGCGGCTGAAACAGGAAAATCACAATGAGTCTGAGCTGCATAGTGAAACCCTGTACCAAATACATAAAACTAAAAAATAGAGATTAATACATAAAGATGTACAAGATAGAACTGAACATTACTCAGCCTTTAAAAAAGAAGAACCTCTATGAGTTTCTACAAAAAGCTATGAGACTGGAAGGCTTTTGGTAAGTAAACTAAGCCAGGTATGTACTCCATGGTCTCACATATATGTGTGATCTAAAGAGGTTGAGGAGAGAGGAGAGGAATGGAGAAAATTTAAAAATGTACAGACTTTCAATGAAATAGGATGGATAAGTTTTGGAGACATGCATTACAGCACAGTAACTATAACTGCTAAGCATGTATGGTATGTGTACTTTAAAATAGCTGAGGGAGTAGACCTTAAATGCTTTTGTCCCAAAAATTCTATATACCCTAAGTGTGTGGTAGATTTGTTTATTAGGTGTTTATTTATCCTACAATGCATAGAAATGTACCAAAATATCATTTTGTACACCTGAGTCTCTGCAATTTTCATTGATTAATTAAAAAATAGAGCCAGATCTCTCTTGCAGCGATTTTGTGTCTGTGAATCTCTAGCACCAGAAGCATTTTTGTGTGTGTGTGTGAAGGGAAAAGAAGTTGAAGGGATCTTGTGCTCACACATTCATTGCAAGATCTCATCACCCAATAAAAAATAGCTATGCTTCCGAATTTAGAGTGGACTTGGACCCTAAGATTTATCTTACATTTATTATGGATTTGCTTTCCCAAAGATGAGTAAGACTAAGGAAATAAGCTTGATTTCTCCAAATTCTATGAATCCTTATGAAATGTCTCATAGAATTATAAGTTTTGATGAAAGGAATATTAGGAGGTGTTTAATACTTACTTGCTGGACACGAATGCCTTACATAGATTATGCAACCCTTAGAACAAATATGTGGAAAGTATGATTTTACCGTTAAACACAACCAGAATCTTAGAAAGAATATAGTTGAGCGTAAGTCCAAGCAAGTAGAACATATGAATGGAACTCATACTGCTTGAAGTGAAAAGTGACCCCTGGCTACTATGGTTTTTCTAAGGCTTTCACACCATACTATATGGCTTGACCTGGGGATTCAGATGCTGTTTATCCCCCTTAAAAAGCATACCGTAATTATTTGTTATCCATTGCTCAAATTGTAAGCTTATTGTTAGTCAGTTTAGTTGCATTTATAAAATCAGTATTAAATTTTAATATTAGAAATACTATAGATGCCTGGGGATATAGCTCAGGGGCATAAGTGCCCACCTGGCAAGTGCAAGATCCTGGGTTCAATCCCAGGTGGGTGTGCACACACGTGTGCACACACACACACACACACACACAAATACTAGGGATATTGGGATAGTAGGTAATTTGGGTTATGAGAAGAAGACCTGAATTCTAGAAAAGTCTCTAGCATTTGGCTTGCAAAAATGCAGAAAATAATGCTAAGGCAAACAAAAAATCAAATAAAATGCAAGCCCCTAAATATTTTACAGAATTCTCATTTGGTAGCTGTGACATAGAAGACATAATTAATTCTAATTTAAATGTATGTATCTCAAGATCTCATTAATCCATTGTTTTCTTAAATTAGTATTTTATATCAGTTCAATCAAAACTGCAGTTAATTTCTAAGGATCCCCTACAAATGAAACTTATAAGCATCAGTCCTGAAGGAGTATAATTCAGCACTTTTAGACAAACTATTTTAAATTATCTGAAACAAAATGTATGGATTCTCAGTCATTTTGATATCTCATTATTTCTGGCAAATATTGCTATACTCTATAGTTATCCATAATATCCAAATCTCTGGCCTACTATGCGTATTCAACACTGCAAGACTTATCGAGTGGCATGTGTAGACCTTGTTGTATTACACCTCTGGGGTAAGAGTTTTGAGTGTATATTTATTTGTGTTGGGAGCAGAGAAGGATAATTCACATATGCATTGACTTTTCTGAGAGAATGACATCTATTGTATCAATCAACAGTACAGACACTTATCAATAACCTAACCAGCTCACTATATGCCACAGCGGCCCTGGATGTGCTGAGCCCGCTCAGAGACCAGGCGTAGTAGCACATTGTAATCCCAGTGCAGGAGAGGTTGAGACAGGAAGATCACTATGAGTCCGAACTGCATGGTGAGACTCTGTACCAAATACATGCATAATAAAATAAAACGCAAAGAGTAGACATATTGTAACTGGGAACCCATTAAAACTCTGGGGCTGGGGCTGGGGAGACAGCTCGGTAATCTAAGCATCTGCCTGGCAAGTGCAAGGACCTGGGTTCGATTCCAGGTACCACAGATCACTGAAACCAGGTGTGGTGGTGAACGCCTGGGGTAACTCAGCACTGAGGAGACTGAGACAGGAGGTTCACTACAAGTCTGAGCTGCATAGAAAGACCCTGTGCCAAATAAATATGAAGATTAAAAAAAGAACAACAACAAAAAACCTCTAGGGCTACAATATAAAGAAGCGAACTATATTGCCATGTGAAAAAGAAACATTTGCAGTGCAATTGAGAAAGAACTAGAATGAGGGGTGGAGGGGAATTTATGGGATTTTTGGTGATAGTAGAAGGCAACAATCCGATGGATGTGGGGGTTCGGTTCTCAGAACTGCGGCGCTTTGCACCATCAGGCTACGCCACTCCTGCTTATCACCTTGCATCGGGACGTGAGCATCGTGGAAGTTAGGCTTTGGAAGACGACAGATATTCTAGGAAGGAATGAGGTTCATAGCTAAATTCCATTTTTCAAATACAGAGGCTGTGAATAATACAACCAAAGAGCTAGCCGATCTTCCATAAGAGAGAAAATGGAATGAAAGAATTAGCCTAAATTTCCCATTAACGCATCATTATTAAACAAAAAAGAATTGTTAACAAAGTTTTAAAACAATATGAAGATATCATATTTAGCAATAAAAATACAAAAGCCTTTGGGAAATACACATTATACAGTATTAATTTACTTTTTTTGTCTAAACTCTAGCATTAGTTACATTGCACATTTTTATTACACAATATCTTAAAAAATGGCCGTGTCTGGTTTTGTATGTGGGGTGTATGTGTGTGTTTCTTCTAATTATCTTCTCAGGGAACTTGGTAGTTTTTCTTGAATGATGACAATGTTCTGAAAAAAACACTTCGGTTTTGTTTTCTACTTGAAGTTCAGGTGGGCGTTAGACTTCTTTTTCAAAGATGCTTCTCAAGCATCTCAGCTCAGTTAGCTGCGAAAGCTGCAAATTTCTGATCCGTGGTGTTTGAACCTGGGAAGCACAGTTCTCCCGGTCTACATCATCCCCGAGCAGTTCCTGAGAGTTGCCGCATGACTACACTGAGCGCATGCACCTTGCGCGCTTACTATTCTTTAATGTCAACAAAAACCTCTACAAATCTCAGAGATTTCAGTCACTCATGATGTTTTAAATTTTTGCTTGCAATGTTAATTTCAACCTTTCAAAATTTTCTTTCCGATATTTTTGTTTGTCCCTTCTCAGACTCCCTGGAGCTCTTGATTTCAACACCATACTCCCTTGGCCTTTCTGTCTCACACTTGACATCTTGCTCTGTCTCTTGCTGATGTGCAAAAACACATATTTGCGTGACTAGGGATGAAATTTTAGTTTGCCTTCCTTCCCCTTATTTGAGCAGTGGGCACAAAGTAAATGCAATTAGCCTGAAGGTAATCATATTGCTGATGTATTTTTCCTCTAAGGTTGATAAATAACTACATTTAGTTTAGATAAATAGTTTATAAAATGCCCACCCCCCATGCCTTCACTCATAGATGCATTAACCATCATTGAGATATTTTACATAACACCACCCTGAGTAGCTTGACCTTCCTGGCTCCTCCTATGACAAAAAGATTTTTTATTTCAGGTATATAGTTCATTAGTCTCCATAATCCCAGCATTTTGGAGAATCTCTCTCTCTCTCTCTCTCTCTCTCTCTCTCTCTCTCTCTCTCTCTCTCTC
>NDGM011231416.1:12771-26824 GCA_002564305.1 Octomys mimax | reverse complement strand
ATCTTATACTATGAATAACTACTATGAAGACAACAATATGCAACATATTAATTATTGTAACTGCCCTACTAACCGGTTTTGAAACTGTCTCAATGCTGTTTCTTTCTCAATAAAGTTAATATTAAGAAAAATAAAAGTATAGCGAAGAGTGGTAGAGTGCAGTAAAGTGCCTGTGGGGGCTATTATGTCATTCATCTTGTTTCAGTATTGTCCCCATTCTACAGATGAAGAACCTAAAGCTCAGAGATGCTAAAACTACACTTAAGAACACACAACTTACATCTGCTTATTCATTTACTTCCCACACCTCCTTTCCTGTGCTGCTTCTTGCTCCTAGGTTACCAAATCTTTCAGCCAAGCTGGAGTTTTCTGTGCAGGCTCAGCTCGGCTGGAATCTCCCGTGTATATCTGCTTATGTCTCTCCATCCCTCATAGCTGCAGGGGGATAAAAAAGTGTCCAACTTGCAATGGTGCTGAAGGCTGGCAGGTTGGAAGCCACTGAAAAGCTGGCATGAGCAGATGTAACATCTTAAATGTGGGCCACGTGGCCCTTCTCCACGCTGGGCATCAAGCAGGTTTAGGCTGTGAAAACAGACTTATTGTGGTTAATATAGGTCACAGGTGGGGCAGGCCAGAAACTGACAAAGGGTTTAACTGGATCCCATTAACACTCAAAGCAAGCTCTGTGAATAGGCATTGTGGGGCTTGTGGGAATTGCTCTTTAAAGCACCCCACATTGCCCCACTGGAAAGATTGTATTTAATGTCAACTTGATCTGACCTGTAGTTTTGGTGGCATTTACTAATTCTATGAAAGCAGCCATTTCTCACTTCTACAGCTTAATAGAAAATTCAAACCAGTAGTTAAGCCCACTGTAGCCCATGCAGAGGAAAAAGTCTCTAAAATGTATCCCCCACAGCCTGGGAATGGATGCACTGCATAGGATGACTTACATTATTTTGGGTCGTTTAAAATTCTGACACCAGGGAAATCAGAAGAAAGTGACATTTTAGTAATAGGACAAAGCATTAGTACCGGTATTTTAGGGTTCCTGGTCACTCCGTGGCCGCCATCTTGTGCACTGGTTTTCCTCTGCCACTGCGACAGATTTTCACCAATGTCACATCTTATTGGCACATTCAGATGATGTAGTTATTGCCTACAGTTAGGCATAAATCCTGGTGGGCTCCACTGCCTTCTTCCTGTGGTTACAATGCCAAAATCAAGATATTGTCTGGGTTGGGCTCTTATTGGGAATTTCTGGAGAAGCTTCTAGGCTCATTCGGGTGATTAGCAGGGTTCAGTTGCTTGAAGCTGTAGGTGTTTCCTTCCTGACTGGCTGCTGGGTGTTATTTTCACTTCTACAGGCAGCACACATTCCCTGGCTTGGAGCCTCTCCACTGTCAAAGCCAGCAATGGGAGGGTGAATGCCCTCACATTCCAAATCTCTTTGATCTTCCTGCCTTGTCATTCCTGCTTCTAGATGGAAAATATTCCTTTTTTTTTTTTTCAGGGTCTCACTACACAGGTTGGACTTGCAACCTCCTGCAAGGATCACTCCCCAGTGCTGACTCCCTAGTGCTGGGATTATAGGCGTGTGCCACCACGCCCAGACTTGGTTGCTGACTCACTGCACCTGGGGGTGGGGCTGGCATGGCACGTGGTACTGGAGATCGAACCCCAATATTCCCAGTTTGGGGTACTTATGTGATTAAATTGGGTCTGCCAGGATAGTCCAGGCTACCCTCCCTACCCTAAGTTTTGCAACCTTAATTAAACCTTCAAAATCTCCTCTGGCATATAGTGTTACACACTCAGGTGCTGGTAACTAGGATGTGGGCATCTTGGGAGGGGGACATCTCCTTGACCCCTCTGTATTCTGTTTGACATCTCCTTAACCCCGTGGAGCTCAGCTACTTGACTCAGAGGACTCTGCAGGTAATATCCATGTAGGTGCTTAATTGGCAGGTGTGACATCTGTTTTAGGGTGAGAATGCACACATGTTTGGCTAGTTCAACAAATTTTGTGTGAAATAGATGTCTCCAACTATGATTCCAACTATTAATACTATGATATCTCCTATAAGAATATTTATTCATTCATTTTTTTCAGTTTTTATTGGGCACTTGCCATGTACCAGGCACTATGCTAGATACTGAGGACACAGTAGTATATAGACAAAGGGTCCCTGCTTTCATGAAACTTCCACTGCAGTGTAGAGAGCACACAGAAGATATACCAAATGTTAGAAAATAAAAATATTATGAAGGGGAGTAAACTAGGAGAAGGACAAAGGCAGCATCCTGATAAGCGGTGAGTTGTTTAGAGTTTTAAGTAAGGGTGTTCAGGCCCGAGCTCCCGGGGAGCTGAATTTTGGGCAGACTTAGAGAGCTGTGGAAGCTGGGAGAAAATGCATAGATACAGAGATCTGAATGCTTTTTATCTGTGAAACTGGATGAGCTCTCGTTGGGACTGACTTGAGATACACAACAAAAAAGCTGAATTCTATGGGAGCACAGCTGAGGGGCAAGGAGAGGAGGAGAAGTCATGAGGGGATGTGGGTGAGTGGCCTGCAGGCCCACCACCACTGGGAGGGTCCAGAGGAAAAGTGCCTCCCAGGGAAGGGCTTTTTCATCCTTACTGGTGGATCCAATGTGCTGAGCACAGATAACTGACCACTGGGGGTGCTGCTCCTCTGGGAAGGGAATCACTTGCTGGTCGGAAGATCTCAATAGAAAATGGAAGTGGAGGTGGTGTTAACAGCAGTAAGCACAGACAGCTAGGATGTGCAGAAGAGCAAGAGGGAGGAGGGAGGAAGACCTACCGTGTGTGTACGCCTCTAATGGTATTTATGCTCAAAAGCATGTCCAGGACTGGATAGCATGTTTGCTCGCCTTCTGGTGAGCACGAGGAAGCAGAGAGGAAGATGTAGCTAGGCACCTTGAGTGATGTGGGCATCAGCTCTGGAGGAAGGTTGGTCCTGAAGAGCAGCCCATCTACTCAACGTGCTGTGCAGCAGGTGTCCAGGCAGAACTCATTGTCATAAGCGCAAAAAAGCAGGTAGATATAAAAATAGAGGACTGTGGACGTGCTCTTTTGGTGGCTTCTGTTTTTCCAGGGAGATGGGAAGGAAAGCCTTGGTTCCTATCTTGCTCTGGCTGTTGGTGTAAAGGAACTAAGATCCAAAGAACTATAGGGGAAAAATGTGGGTTCCAGCTACCACCCCATTCCTGAGGAAATTGTCATCATCACACACTTAGGAGCCTAAAGTTGAATTTGAAGAAGAGAGGTAGGGCACGTGCCACCATGCCCAATCTTAATCACTGTCTCATCTTGTCCCAGGGGTGGGNCTGGCATGGCATGGTGAACATCAAACCCGGGCCACTGTTCTCTGCCTAAGCAGACACTTTAGTCTGCTGAGCTATCTGGCTGCCTGACATTCCTTCTTAAGCACTCATTTTATCCGTACCATTAATCATTGGCTTAGTCAATGCAATTGTGTATCAGTTGAGATCCTGGTTACAAGTAACAGGAATTCAAATGAACCTTGGTTTAAATAAAAGAGACCTTGCCTTAGGTGAAAATCCAGTAGTATGCTGTCCAGGACTGGTTTGGTTGCAGTGCTTGCTGAAGTTCCTGGGACTTTGGCTTCTTGCATCTCTTCCCCAGTAGCGGGTGGCTTTCACCCCCACCTTAGCTTATGGCCCAAGATGGCGGCTCCATCAGCCACCAGCCAATCCTCTGCATGCTAGAAAAGAAGGAGAGGCCGAAGAGACAGCAGAGGACACACGTCAAACTCCAGCGTTTCATTTATATCTCATTGGACTGAAGTTACAGGGCCGCATTCCACCACAAACAATGTAAAGAAATGCAACTTTTGTCTAAGCTGTCCTGTGTATATACACATAAATATCTTTTCCCCTTCTTTCATTTGTCCCTTTCCTCATCCCAGTTTTTCCTTCCCTTTGAACAGATTATTGTACTGCCGATTTCTGCTGGTCTAGTGAAAGGATCAGTTAATGCTTAATTTTTTTCTCTTTTTAAATTTCTTGTGAGTTTTAAAATTTTTTTTTATTTATTTTGCATGTTTATATTTGGTAATCTAAACAACGAACTTGAAGATAACATTATGCAATATAGCAAACATTGCCAAATTCTTATTATTTTGTTTAGTGAAATTCTGTATCATTTCCAATGTTTTCTTTTAATCATTTTGTATTCTCTTCAAAAATAATTTAAAAATTAAAAACAAACAAAAGAAATATAACTTTCATTTTGGGTGACACAGTCCCAGATAAATCGGCATTAAAATGGGCTAAAGGAGATTCGATATTGGGAAGGCACCTTGTTGTTGTTCTTAAACACTGCCTTCCTCTTTCTTCCCTGACTCCCGATTTTTGCTCCTTAGAATTTCCTCTTTCATTTCGATACATTAACTGCTGAGTCCCGGAATCCATGTGAAAAAATTATTCATTACCTTTTCTTTTGGTGATGGTACTGGAAATTGAACTCAACCTTCTCCTGAAGCTACAACCCTTGCCTTTTTCTAAAATGTACTTTAGGATAGAGTCCTATTGAATTGTATAGGCTGGACTCGAATTTGCAGTCCTCCTGCCTCAGCCTCCAAGGTGCTGAGATTCCAGGCCCGCACCACCATGCTTGGCTTAATTGCCTTTTGAGGGAGGTAACCGTGGTAAAATTATTAGCACTTTGGAGGCAGACAGCCTTGGCTTCAGATGTAGGCAGTAGTAACTACTGGTTAAATAAATTGGAGTGAGTTGCTGAAATCCTCTAATCTTGCATAGTGAATGGTAAAATTCAGCCCAACTAACAAGGCTATAGGGACAGTGAGGCAATATGTAACTACTGTACTTCATGTGTACAAGTTCTCAGTGTGCCCACACTTCTTTTTACTCAGTGACCCAGCTGATAGAGTCACTATGAAGCCAGGGATCCCCAGTGGTGGGTTGCTAGTGACTCTCCTGTCTTCTTGGCAGGATCCAAATTTTTCTTTGGGTTACTATCTCCTCTCCCTCATGTGTAGCAGCCATGACGTTTAGGGGTGAGTGACTGATTTCACCTCCTGCCCCTACTAACCCCAGGGGACATATGGTTGCTGGAGGATGCTTGGAGGCTGGGGAGGGAGTTTCCCACTTGCTGTTCTTCAAGCTCATCTCAGGTATTCAAAACATTGTTACAGCAATTGATTAATTAGTTGGATGAATGAGTCTTAGAGGACAATAGTCATGGGGTGAGCATTTCTAAAGAAAATCTATGCCTGACGCTGCAAATATGAGGCAGTAATGCAGCGAAGCAGCCGTGGAAGCCATGGCCAGTTGACTATCAAGTTGGTATGGTCTAATGTGACAGCTGGGAAGCTCGCCAGTTCAGTTCACCTGTTCATTAATGCGGTGTGCATGACTGGCTTTATATGCTGGAACAGAACTTCTCCTGTGTGCCTACTTCTCAGCAGCAAAGTTGTGCTTTGTTCCAAGAATCTCACCTTTATTTTTCTGTTTTGGGAAGTGAATCTGCTCTGAACTTGTAGAGGAAGGAGAGGAAGGAAGGGAGGAAGGGAGAAAGGGAGAAAAGTGGGAAGGGAGGAAGGAAAGAAGGAAGGAATGGAGGAAGAATGTTATTGGGCATTGGCCTTGTGCCTCACTTGGGCTCCAGGAAGCCTTTTGTGTAGAGGTTAGGGCATGCATTTGAATCTTAGCCCAAGTACTCGCTAGCTTCACGACCTTGGACAAGCCACTTAACCTTTTTAAATTTTTAAAAAAAGAAGCGTTTTTGTGAATGATGTAAGCTTTAGATTGATTGGCCACTATTTAAATTTCAGTAGGAACTGGTTACATATTTATATTTTTTATTTTTTTTAAGGCAAGCCTTTGTTGAGGGCAAAATAGTATGCTGGTTTAAAAATTGAGTAGTTGCTTTCCTACACTTCCTGACAGAATCATGGGACATTTTTCTCTGCTTTTAACCATGTCAGCCTGCTAGAACTTTCAGGACAAAATTCACAAAAATCAAGCTCCCACTATGAACAGACTCTGTTCTCTCCTAGAGTTTTTGTTTTGTTTTGGTTCCGAGTTGGCCCGGGAAGTGCTGAGCTATGTTCTCACCCCTTTAAAAAAATTCTTTTTTGGGGGACATGGTTTTGTTAAACTGCCAAGGCTAGTCTTGAAATACAGATCCTCCTGCCTCAACCTCCCATGTGCCTCGGGTTAAGGGCCTGCCCCACTACATGCAGATCAGCTCTGTAGATTTTATATCTCAGACTTACTGACATGAATCCTCTAGAAATTCCTTGGTTGCAATTTTGGTTTTCCCACCCTGTCATTGGTTCCTGGGGATGTTTCTATTAATGAGCTTTTAGTAGATAAACTTAAAAGTTAGCAAGTTTTAGAGGTTTTTTTTTTGTTTGATTGGTTCTCTTGTTTTGAAATAGGGTCCCACTATATTGGCAAGGCTAACCTGGAGCTTTCAATCCTCCTACCTCAGTCTTCTGAGTAGCTGGGATTGCTGGCTTGCATCACTATTTATTCCCGGCTCAATTTTTAAAGTTTACTCAGTGTTTTACTTGTTAGGATGGAGTGATGACTTCCAAACTCATTTCATGACAGATTAGAAAGCAGAAGTCCCTATTATTCTTTCATAAAATCCTTACCACAACCCTCTGAAGTGAATGTTGTTAGTGAAGGAAACAAGCTGAGAAATTTAAGGGGTTTGTCTCAGGTCACAGGGCTTGGGAATGGCGGTCAGAACAGGGATCGACCTTCACCCTCACCTCCCCATGTGATCATTGCCTCATTTATACAGAGTGTTGCTGGCTTGTGCTTCTGTTGATCACATTTGGACTGGTGCTACTATGCAAATTCTTTAAACTACAGTCTAGGTGATTTGATCTGGTTTCACAACTAGGGGCCCCCGGGGGGAAATCCAGCTCTTAATCATTCTGTACACTATTACCTAATTTCTTCGTAACCCATGACTTTATCTTCCCCTTAGGGAAGGAAAAAGAATGCAAAATGAAATATGCTCATTACATAGTATTACTTACTATCAGCTCTAGTAAAATAATTTAGAGTGGCATAACTTGAAAGAAAGCATCAAACTGTAGCTGTGGAAATCCTCATGATTTTCATTAGTCTGGGTAAGGAAAAATGGATGGAGATCCCTTTAAGCCTGAGTTTAAATCCTGGCATGACTCCTTAATCCACAAGCAAAGCTAGGCCTTC
The DNA here is from genome assembly GCA_002564305.1 of Octomys mimax. NCBI lineage: Eukaryota > Metazoa > Chordata > Mammalia > Rodentia > Octodontidae > Octomys > Octomys mimax. The sequence continues at coordinate 19,585 of NDGM011231416.1, read as the reverse complement.
TTTTCCTCATGTTATGGCTTATATCTAGATGTCTCTTCAAAGCCGCATGTGCTTATAGGTGGGGATTTTTTTGGAGGTGGCTTCATCTAAGATGTGTGGCACTAAGAATAAGGGTATGTGATTACAAAACTAATCTACTCATAGGGTTAGCATAGTTCTGGGTGTGGATGATGGAAAATCCCACTGTGGATGTAGGTGGCAGCACCAGAAAGGTATATAGCCTAGAAAGCCTAAGAGGAGAGGGAGGCTGCTGCTACTGCTCTTGCAGTTTGTTGCTTCCTGCCTGCCACACCATGTGCCGGTTTTCCTCTGTGACGTCCCTTTGTCATGTTAGCCTGTCTTGGACCAGCCAACTATGGACTAAAACCTGTGCATATTCTGAGTTGAAATAAGCCTTTCCCCTTTTAACTTTGGGTGTCAGATATGTCATCTCAGCTATGAAAAAAAGTAACTAAGATATCATCTAATAAATAATTAATCTCCTATGGTTGCACTGTGGCCAATTAAAAAACACCCATTAGCAGTTATTGAACATCTTTGTCCTCAAAGGAAGCTAATGGAAAGATAAAAGAGCAACATAACAGTGCCTGTCTGCTGGGCATGTGTGAAGAATGGAGAACTGTGTGCTCTGCAGATAGTTTGTAGTTGGTGGACTTTGTATCCAAGATACTTCTGACCTGCAAAGGAGATGAGATACCTCACACCTTTTCTTTGGCTTCTCAGTTTTGAGGCAGAGCCTCAATTTCTTAATGTCTTTGGCTGCTGTTCAGCTGACCGCAGGTTTCTGTTGGTCTAGGAGTTTCTTTAATTCCATTTGGTTTTAAACTCTGGTCTCATTTGCGATATTTCTGCAGAGCACACCACTTCTCACCTGTAGGCTCATCCCAGCCAAGTGCTCCAGGATCTCTTCCACTTCCAAGTTCATAAATCACTCCATTTAGACCTATTTCACCTTACACAAAGCCAGTGGTGAAAGAAAGCTCAATGTTCAGTATAATCTGTATAAAATAGAGAATTCTGGAGCACACTTAACAGTGTAAGTCTTCTTACCTAAAACCCTTCTCAGGGGGCACAGCCAAGTCTATATTTGGCATCGGAATCTTCCCTGATCAGGTTGAGCTCAGGACCAAAACATTGACATGAGCTGGCACCTGCAGTGACTTTTCCCAAGAACGAGGCAGAGGATGTCAGTTTCTGAGACACAAACCAGGAATACTGCTGATGAAGACTTAGAAAATATTCAAGTGTACCTGAGGATGCTTGAGTACATCTAATATATTCTTATGTTTGGATTTCCTCATAGGAAACATCTTTTTAGCCACTTTTTGGGAAGAACTAAATGACCAGTTGACAAGGGACCTGAAAAATAAGAATTGGGCTGTTAAACTGCACCAGAATCAATCTTGCCAGGGGCAGCCTATCTAGCAACTATGTTATTGTGTGAGTCCTTGTATTGACTCTATTGTAGCATGGATTTCCTATACACTGAAGGAAGCAGTGTAGAGGACCAGTGGTTCTCAGCTGAGGGACTTCTGTCTCCTGGAGGACTTTTGGTAATTAATTCTATTATCTAATTTCCTTCAAGAGTTTAAGTTTTGGCCACAGTTCCTCTCACTCTTCTTTGGTTCTTGATATCTTAGACTAGATGTGTGCAGTGCCTAAATCACTATATGCCAGAAAGAGCTATGAAACAAGACAAAGAGAAGGTGCAAGTCTTGAAAATGCTCTGTGAAAACTTTTTCAAATAATTACTTTGATTAATTATTTTCATCACCACCCTATCCCAGATAATTATTGGGGTTACTAGGTGCCAAGCACTGTGCACAGCACTGATATTGTAAGGATTAATGACAATTCCTATATTTGAGACATTTGGGTCTGGTAAGAAAGCCAGACTATAACCAGTAACTAACATATGTGCTCTTATAGTCGCCAAATCCAGGTCTAGAAGCTCACCCCATGGAAAAACCAATGTCTAGGACATGTGCATTGGATGGACGGAGAAATTTTATTCAGGGGCCAAAAATGGAAGAAGGAAATATTGCTCACAAATCTTCTCCACTCCAGGGTGTTGAGGGATTACAGATATAGGGCAGGGATTATAAAGGAAGAAGATAAGATAATCAAGGGGAGGAATGTGGATGTCTTTTTGGAGGCTAAGATGAGATTTTTCAAGACTTCAGGTGCCACATTTTATCCCTTTTTTCTTGGTCTGGAGTTCCTGGTATGACAGCTGCTTCAGGGGTCTTTGGCCTTGAAGTAGGAAGACACAGATAGGACAAGTCTATGTCAAGTTACCCCTGTATTATAGGTTCTGACAAAAGAGTTCTCAAATGATCAACATGTCCACATGCACAGCTGAGTAGAATCTGATGCCAAACACAGCAAAGGAGCTGGACGCAGGAGAAAGATAAAGATGCCAAACCTTATATCCAGCCATGCATGGGACAGTTGTGCAGGCCCAGTGGAAGACTCAGTGCTTTCAGCAAACGTTCTAGGAAGTAACCTGGGTAACCATTCCCATCATCCCCCACATGGCAGCGATATTAACTATGGCAAAGCTAAGAGGAGGCTGACAATGTATTGCCCAGTGATATGACCTCCCCAATTTTTACATCAACTAAAAGCAGAAGCATTTATTTAGGCTTTCCCTCAGTAATAATATTTCTGTGGAAGCATAAATAAAAAGCTTCAAGGGTGGCTACCGTGGAAGAGTTTGTATCAGTTTCCTACTGACACTGCAATGAACTATCACAAATTCAGTTGTTTGAAAAAACACACATTTATTCTCTTACAGTCTGTGAGCCAGAAATCTTGCATTTTCACTGGGTTAAAGCCAAAGCAGTGACAGAGCTGCTTCCTTTCAACAGCCCTAGCAAGAAAGTTGTTTCCTTATTCTTTCTAGCCTCAAGACCACCTGTATTCTTTGGCTGGTGACCCCTTACTTGTCCAACCTTGTGCTCAGTCATTGCAGCAAAGATATTTGGAGTCACATCTTCCTGTCTCCCTCTTAGCCTTATGATTACATATAAGGCCCAGCTAACCTAGGATAATCTTTCTCAAGATCCTTAACTGTATGCCTGTGAAGTCTCTTAGTATCATATAAAGTAAAACTTACAGACTCTGAGAAGTTACCGGAGGCCATGTTGCAGCTACCATAGTCAGACAATAAGGGCCTTTCGGCTGAATCTTGTGGGGGCAAAGAGGGGTTTATTCTGGCAATTTTGTGTACAGGAAGGACCTGTTGTTCAAAGCTGGGATTATGGTTGTGAATGCTGCACCTACCCTTGGGTGGGTCACCTGCATACAATATAAGGGGTGGAAAGAGGTTTACTCACCCTTCCTCTCTTGTTGCTTTCGCCGTCTTCTACAGCCATGAGCTGTTACCCCTCTGCCATGCTACCCTGCCTTAGAACCAGCCGATTATTGACTGGAACCTCTATAAACTATCAGCTAAATAAACATTTCCTCCTTTAATCTTGGGTATTGGCTATTTTGTCTCAGCAACAAGAAGTAACTAAGAAGGGAGCTTTTGCTGGATGGACTTGTCATCAGTAGAGCTTGGGAAAGAAGTCAGATAGAAAACTCCTGCTGGCCTGAAGGAGAATGAAGGGATTTAAGGAGTGAGAGACTGAGGATAGAAGATGTGCAAGGTGGCACAAGGTTGCAAGTGGCTTCTACAAGCGGACAGAAGCCCCTCAGCAAGAGAATGGTGACATCAGTTCTACAACCTGAAGATACTGAATCCTTCCAACAACCACGCGAGCTTAGAAGAGGACCATGAACTCCAGTGAGGAATGCAGCAAAACTCTACTTTGATTCTAGAGAACATAGCTTACTCCTGTCGACTTTTAGCTCAGAAAAACTGTGAGATTATTAACAACTATTGTTGTAAGCTGCTGAATTTTGAGTATTTTGTTCTGTAATAACAGAAAACTACTCTAAACAAGGAAAAAGTTCCTTCCTCCCAATTTATCCCTAGGAACCTTAGAGAAACCCACTCTCTACCCCAGAACTTAGCATACCACAAGGGTCTGAGAGAGATGTAAAAGTCTTAAAGTGATTTCCATCTTTCCCTGCTAAATGCCTTTTGTTTTTAGGGTTATATAAGAGAGAGAGGTCATTCTAGAAGAAATTTTTCTTCAATAAATTTCTGTGTCAAAAGAACTTTCTGGCTCTGCCCATGCAGAGAAGCAGTGCTAAGTTGCTAGCTTAAAAAAAAAAAAACTGCCTCAGTTGGCTAAGAGTGTGGTAAGAAGTAGAAGCAGAAATTTTGGGAAAATGGTTATAAATGACTTGTAAAATGTGGCACCTAGACTCTAGCATCAGTATCACCTATAAATTATTGAGTCTCATACCAGATCTTGTGAATCAGAAATTGTGTTCTAAATAGCCCTCTGGGTGATTTTGTTGTGTAACAAACTTTGAAATCATTGACTTAGACAAATAAGAGTGGATGACACAAATAACGTGTAGCATTTTCTGGGCAAAGCTCTCTCTCTCTCTCTCTCTCTCTCTCTCTCTCTCTCTCTCTTAAAAAAGAGTAGAGTAACAAAGGATGCAGGGTACAAAGCTCCACATTGCCCATGCTGTAACACAGTCAGCCACCAGCAGCCTGCTACAAGGTTCTGTGATGTTAGGTGTCAGGTGCATCTTGAGGTTTATGTGCTCCCAAGTCGCCTGCCCATGAAATTTGCCACATCACTGATCCTGAGTAAATACTTAGCATGCATCAAAAAGGTCAGACCAGAATGATAATTTCCCTGTTTGTGGTTTGATATCTCTTCCTGTGTCCGTGTAGGGTGAAATCCACCCTTATTAAAGAAACACAAGAATGCTCCTCCAGCCTGGAGAATTTTTCTGGACCATCAGAAGGATAGTGTGTGATGAACAGTGCTGTGGCTGTGAATAGAAGCCACTGAACAGAAGAAAGGAGCATCCATGATCCTGCAGAGCCCACGCTGCCTCCTCTGGCCTCCCTTTCAGCACCTGGATTTAGCTTTCCAGGATGCACCTAGCAATTCTTTTGACCTCTGATAAAATCTTTGACTGCTCTCTGTAGGGGACCAAGGACAGAAACCTTTGCATGCTTTCATGCCACAGTGACATTAAAGAGCAAACAGTGGGCATTTTTGCACACAGCAGATGAGCAGTTTAATGAGTCTTCGTGGCCAGTGAAAGCCTCCCCAAGGCTGTCTATTACAAGCCCACATTCTAAGAGCACAAGTTACTTTCTTAGGTCTGGTCAACCAGACTTTAATTCCTTCCATACCACACATTACTATGCAATTCTAGTTGCCTCGGAAAGCTCAGATGATTAAAAGAGTTTATGTTTGCACTTCCAGAAATCTCTCTTGCAATTTAAATGATTCATGCACCCAAGTTTTACAAAGAAAAAAATAACTTCATTGTTATTTGCTCTGTGAAAGCCTTCAAGTGTTCAGCTTATTATTTCATTTATCTGGTTGAAAAATGAGTTTATCTCTAATTCTCTAATCTTTTCCATAGAGAATTCATATAGAGTAAGGGAAATTTTCTTATTGAACCAGCAAAGAAGTAGCTGCTCCTCTCATTTTTTCTCTCTCTCTTTTTTGGTGGGGAGGATACTTGTCATCACATGTTAGTATTATGTTAGTATTCTCATGCCATGTAGCAACTTTCAGGAGAACTGGGCAGAAGAGAGAACCAAGTGGTAAGAATGTTTTTTCTCTTATCCCTGCTCCAGAACAGTAGCACAGTTGTGGAGACGGCTAGGTTTCTCTGAGTGCATGCCCTCTTCCTTTCTTTCTTCTTACAGATTTCCCAAGCTTTCCTTGGACTGCATTGTATTTACATACAGCACAATTTCACCATCGTGAGGACCCCCGAGTGGTCCCTCTTCTAGCCACATTCATTTCTCCATCATTCCTCATCCTTTCAAGCCAGTGATTTATTTCCCACTTTTAGAGTTTTGACATTTCAAGAATGGTCTATAAATGGAATCATACAGTATGTAACCTTTGAGGATTGGCTTTTCTATTTTTACTTTAACATACTTCCCCTGAGAGTCTAACAAGTTGCAGGCACCAATAACTTGTTTATTTTTTTAATTGCTGATTAGAATTCCATGTTACGGGTATACCATATTTTAACCGTTCACTCATTGAAGAATATGCAATTGCTTCTAAGTTTGGGCTATGAACATTCAGGTTTTGACTTTTGGGGAATATAGTTATTCATTTCTTTGGTACAAATGTCCTATAGTGAAGTCTCTGGATTGCAAGTTCATTCATTATGTATGTAGTTGTGTATTTTCTGATTGACTCCAGGGCCACCTGCACTCTAGGCAAACCCTCCACTACTGTGCTATATAACCCCAGCCCATGTGGTTGATTCCTTAAGAATCTCCCAAATAGTTTTCTAGTGTAGTTTTACCATTTTACATTTTATAAGCAATGTACAAGTGATAAAATGCCTCTGTTTCCTCTTCAGCACTTGGTATTAGCATTTTCTTTTTTTGCCTAAAGCTTTCTGATAAGCATGTACTGATAGCTTTTTATAACTTTAATTTGCATTTTTACCTAATAGCTGATGATTTGGAGCATCTTTACATTTGCTTATTTACCATCTGTATATCCTCTTCAGTGAATAATCTGTTCATATTTCCTGCCCATTTTCTAATTGTATTGTTTATTTCAGAGACAAGGAAAGAGGATTTCTTGAGTTTTAAGAGTTCTTTAGACATTGTTTCTACTACTCCTTTGTTGGACAAATGACTTGTAGCCTTTCTTTCTTTCTTTCTTTCTTTCTTTCTTTCTTTCTTTCTTTCTTTCTT
>NDGM011231395.1:5120-16092 GCA_002564305.1 Octomys mimax | reverse complement strand
AAAAAAAAAAAAAAAAGAAGGAGCAGAAATAAAGAAAGCCTTCAGGGAGAAAGCAAAACTTGAGAAAGCCTGAAATATGATCAAGTCTGGTAGAGCAGTCTTACTAGAGGAAATAGCATATGTCATTAGTTTGAAAATCACCTCGGCCAATATTTTTATGAACTAATAATTGTGTCAGTACTTTATTGACAGAATAAAATTTGATTTCCATTCAGCAATGCACATAAGGTCATTGGTACTAATACATGAAGATTTGTTGAAGTATTTTCAAAAGAAAACTCATTTTAGTAGATTTTAAGAGATACTACAGGAAAATAAATCTTCTGGTAAAAAATATTTGCTAAATACAACATTGAACAAAATTAAACATCCTTTATAAAGATAGTATCCCCTAGTATTATCCAAATGTAGATAGACTTGTGACATATTAAGAGAGAAGATGCAGTATTTCCAAATATATTGGGTCATAAAAACCTTTTTTACCTGCTGATCTTTCAGGACTAATATTTTGAAGGACAGATGATTAAAATACAAAGAAACCCAACTTGTTGCTCATTTCTGTTTTAAAGTAATTTCTAGTCCCTTTGAGCCTTGATATGATTGTGTGAAAACCATATCTTCCGGGCCTTCCATCGACTTGCTCACATAGCAGTTGTGGTCATCACTCACTCTGTGACCAGGAAGAGGCAGGGACACTTCCCCAGTGGTCAGCCAGCTCCAAGCACATCAGTCTGCTAGAGCTTCCACAGCAAAGCTCCACAAACTGAGAGGCTTCAAGAATCTATTTCACTTCCTGCAGTCTGGAGGTCAGAATGCTAAACTGAGGTGTCAGTAGAGTTGGACTCCTCCAAGGCCCCTCTTTGAGACTGATAAATGGCTGCCTTCTCCTCTTGTCTTCTCATGGTCTCTCTTTGGTGTAGGTCTGTGCCCTTATCTCTTCCTACAAAGGCTCTGGTTATACTAGAGGAGGAGCCGCGTCAGCATCCTTTTTTAGCTCAGTCCCCTCCTTGAAGGCCTCCTCTTGAGTCCATTCACACTCAGAGGTCTGGAGCTGGGGGGAAAGGAGGCCAATATGGACAGAAGGGGCATACCTCAATTCACCATTCTCTGCCTCTCAGTTCTACAAAACTTCAAGCCCATGATTTCCAATCACTCAAAGGAGACACTGCTTGTTAGTGTTCCCAGATGATGTGATGCCCTTTTAGCTTATGCCTGCTACCAGTTGTGCTATGACTTCACAGGGTGATTTGACTTTGCAAAAACCTTTTCGATGGGTAATTGGCAACCATCATGCTAGATGGTAATTCTGTAAGGACAAGAACTGTGCCTCTTCAATTAGCCTTTGTATCTTATCTCTGTTTTTCAGCATAAGACATAAAATTCAGTATTAGTTGAATAAAGTGAAGATAGTTTTATTTTTGTTTAACTCTCCTTCTCTTTTATGTTTGATTAACATTGATCAGCTTTGGGGACCACACATGTGTAATTATGAAACTAGTTAAGTAGGAAAGTCTAGAAAAGATAAAATTAAAAATGAAATGAAAACCAGCATTTTTTTTTTTACTTTTTGGGGGTAAAGAAGAGAGATGGAATAAATATATTTTCCATTATGATTGAAAATACTGAGATCCACATCTTCAATGCCTCTTTTGAACATTCAGGTTAATTTGACTTTAGGCTTGGAATGCTTACTAATGCACTGATGCACTAAGACACCGTTCTCACTGGAAGGACTTTTATATAAAGTGGGCAGCGAGGGTGTCACAGGCAGCATATTTGCACAGTACATTAATTTAGTGAGGAAAAGGTTTCTGTGTAACTTAACCAGGCTGAACAGCTATTTCCACTTTACCTGAATAGAGTATTTTCATGTTTTATCACACTAGTTTGCAACTGCAAAAGCTCTTCACCCAGTTTTTAAGAGTAGCTATGAACTGTCAGGATACATTATTTGAAATGAAGCCTGACAGCTCCAGGCTTGAAAATAAAATGCATTTTATTGTTTAAAAGCATTTCTCCACACCATCACTTTCATCCTCCTTCTCAAATCCCACCCACTCCACTGCCCCTCATAATCACCCCTTGCCCAGCTTGGAACAAGACATTTTGAATGTTTACTCCTCATTCGATAACACTGCAAGAAGGCAAATCCCAACAGTGGGGTTTTCTTTTTTTATTTCAAAAAATGAATCTTGAGAATGAAGACAGTTTCATGAGTGGAAGGAGAACAGGTGCACAGGAAATTATATGAGTGCTACAGAGCTGGAAGGATGAACATTCTGTCTCGTTACTATCTGAAGATTGCTGCTGCTGCTGCTGCTGTTGTTGTTGTTGTTATTATTATTATTATTATCCCCAATACTTCTCACAGGCTTGGTGTCTGGAATCTCCATAAAGCCTCTAGCCTGATGGTTCCCTGAAGCAGGTGGCACACAAAGTCATTCTCCTTCCAGCAGAATTCTCTGGTCTCTGATACAGTCCCTGGCTGTTCCAAGCATGAGTGATTCTGCCTATGAACAGAGCATTATTTACCAGAAAAGAGCTTTACTAGAATTTCCAAGATACCTTGAAGTTTGAATGAATCCACTGGCTATCCCTTATATATCCCAAAGCCCCATATTCTAGGGAACATCAGAAAGGAGCAGGCAGTAATTCTTTTAGGTTGGCCAATGAGCTCTCTTCTCTTCTAGACATGCAGGGCTATCTTCTCCCTACAGTGTCACTGTGATCAAATGGTGCAGAATTCTAGTCTAGCATACACTACAGAAAGAAAAGATTGGAAAAAATGATCTCTCAAATGAAAATATTTTCTTCTTAATGATGTTCTATAATGGAAGCCTAATCTCCCTTGTATATTATCATTTGGCATACTAGTTACACATTTAATAAGGTTTTGCTGTATCAATTATAAATGAAATAAACAGTTCTGTCACCATGGTGTGCAATGAATATGCCACATGTTATATGTAAATATACTAGTCGTTTGCCTTTTGTTTATGTGTCACTGAAATCCATTTTCTTTATGATGTATTTTCTATTCCCTGTGGGTTCCAACCAAAGCCATTTCAACCATACACACATCGGCCCTTAACATGGCATTATGCTGTTATTGTCCTTTTCCTGCCCAGTTTTAATAACACCTGCTTTTGTGCCAGTTTCATTTACTGCTGCAAATTGTAATTCAACAGAGAACAACAACAAAACTACACAAAACTCCGGCCACCCAAACAGCAGATATGACTCCAGAAAGGAGCTATGTGATACATGGACACAATACAGAAAACATATTGGAACGATTTTTATTCTCATTATTTTCCCCCCAAATTAAATACACCCCATAAAGCAAGTTTACATATTCTGCAAGTCTGCCTCTACTCTCAACTAAACTCAAACCCTGGGCTTTTAATGAGATGAATTTTAAAAAAAAAAACAGAATCAACCACTCAGGTTTGCACATGGTGGCATTTTTATTTTAAGATTAGAACCATAAATACATGAAGAATGCAAATGTGGACTCTTTGGATGGCTCACCACAGTGTGACAGCTGTGGATGGGATCAAGACAAAAGCAGTGACTGCTCCAAGAAAATGATGGCTAAGGCAACTCCAGCCCAATCGATAATCTGGTGTGTTGAGGTCAACCACCGCATGGCCATATTCACTGCGAGCCAATGAGAGTTCATTAGCCTGACACCCAGAGGCTATTCTCTCTACCATGAATGGCAGAGACAGCGCCTGCAACTCTCCCAAGTACTGAATGAGATGAGCCTAACAATTAATAACTTCGGAGACAGACGTTGACACAGACGTTCAGCAGGATTCCATATTTGTTAGTACTGATACTGTACAATGGTCTCCAGGTTGAATAATTCTAATTTTGCATCTCATCTATTCAAAACATAGATATTTTGAAGCCTCTACTAGGTTTCAGGCTGGTTCTTGGGATTTTGGTAATATAAAGAGGAATAAGATGCATTTCTTATCATTACAGAGAGATGAATTCAGAAGATTCTTCAAAAGTACTAGTCCTTGCTCTGGGGAGATAGCTCAGTGGCATGAGATTTGGCCTGGCAAGCACAAAGTCCCGAGTTTGATCCCAAGTACCAAAAAAGTATTGATGCACTAAACTTCCTCCACACATTACATGTCCATCCTTTTAAATTCCCACCTACACACCCTTGAAAATTTTCCCACATAAATCTGGACAGATTTTATTGGAACCAAGAGAATTAAAGGAGATGTGATCATTACTTTTGTTAACTTATGTATTCTGTGATCTGGCCAGAGAGATGATCATACATGGGTTGCACAAAGCATCTAAATGCTTTATAAGTTGCTAAAAAGGTGATGATGATAGAATAACCTGGGAGAAGCTATTTCTAGCTTTCTGGCACCAACTCTGCAGCCTGCAGATCATAGGAGGTATTAGGTGGCCAGCCACAGTGCTCACCTGGGCACTGATTAGAAACAGTGTGTGGTGGAGAAGATCCACAGCAGCGTATGGAGTCAGGCCCTTTCTACCTGATATTTCACTGGTCGTATTTTACTGTTTCTCTTGGGTGGTGTGGCATAGAGTGTAATAAATCTCCATTTGTTTATATTCTGAGTACGTATTTGCACTTGGGTGATTATATTTGAATTCATGCAAGATCCTTTTTTTTCAAGAACTTGAGCATAATCTTCTCATTAATCCTGTCCTGTTTGTCTGTTATTAATAGGCCACCGTACAATGTATTCTGCTGCAAAACTCCACCAGGCATGACTAATTCAGATAATTAATTTGCTAGAACATTAACACCATCAAATGAGCCTGCTAAACCGGTAAATTTAAAGTAAATTAAACTTAATTTGCAGGTTATTGCAATTAAGTCTGCCTTGTCTTTCTGAGGGATTTCAACCTCCTCAGTATTTAAGAGGCAATCATAATGCATGCAAGTGGGCGGGCTTTTTGGCTAATTAACACAAGAGTCTAATCTGCTTTTCAATTAGGGTGAATGTTTATAATGTGCTGGTGACAGTGTTGCGATCCGTGCAGCATAACAGGAGTGCATGGCATAATTATAGCTGAAAAGAAAAGCTCATGCCGGGCCTTTTTAGGGGTTAATGAGACATTGGCAGCTTCCAGCTGAGGAGATTGAGCCAGTTTAGTGTAGCTTCAAGAGGAAACCACCCATAGGGGTTTCCTTTGAAGTGTCAAAAGGTCCCCTTGTTCTGGGTGGCTTATGTTTCATTTGTCTGAGTGGCATATCAAAAATTGATGAGCTGCCAGCAGCAGTCCCTATGACATTAATTCACCAATTGTGTTTCTAATAGTTTTATCCTTAAATAAATTTGGCTGATGAGAGTGGTAAGGAGAGTCAAGGTTCTGAAAACAATGACAAGGGCCAGGCGAGTGCAGGGTTTTTATGCAGCACAAACAAATGCAGCAGTGGTAAATGTTAAAGGTGAGCCCCACCCACTGCACCCCAGGTTATTAGCTGGGGGAAGACAAAGGTGCACCTCGCCTGTGCCCTCCGCTGAGCACCAGGGGCCCAGAACACTGACAAAGATGAGGCTTACACTAGTACTCGGCTTAAGGACAGGAATCTTAGTTTGAATCCTCAGGATGAAACTCTATGAAGCTGAGACCGAGTCTCCTTGGAAACACTCTTCATGAAGCCACCTGTACCCCAGGGCTAGGACTGGAAAGAACCCTGTTAGGGTCTCTGTTTACAATAATGATATAAACATTGTCTCCTTCACATCTACAGAAAATTTTACCTAGAGCAAGACATTTGAGGCCCCGTGTGAAGCTGAACTGGTACAGCTGTAGATTTCTTCTGGTCACTTTTTTTGTAGTTCATATGGAGACATGCAAAATTATTGTACTTCTCTGTGTTCACATAATGAGGAAAAGAATATTTGCAAATAGCTATTTCTGAAATGAAAAATCATACATGACATCCCCAGAAGTCATCTGGGATGCAGTGACAAATGTCAGACTCTCAAAGTATTTAGGTGGGCAAAGGTAATCCAAACACATCAAAAACTTGTACAAAAATAAAAGTTTTTATGACTCTAGTGCTACATATTGTGAGATTACCAAATTATCTGTTATGACTATAATCACACTACAAAAATAATCTTTCATGTAACATTTGTATTACATGAACTTGGTAAGTCACTTTTGTATCAAAACACCACCACTGTGTCAATATGAAGGTAGTCAAATAAATTATTCTAGTCATTTGTGAAAGATTAACTTAATTATCTAAATTAATTGCAAATTGTCCTAAACTAGTTGTGTTATATAGCCAGATATAGCCAAAGACAATCAAGGCACATTGCAACAGTTATTGTTGAGCAAATTCATTGATTTGTTCTTTTACATGGTTACTCCTTGAGCATATGTTACGTACCAGACATTGTGCAGTGGGGCTAAAGCAGTGAACAAAATATAAGTATAATAATGCTACTTCATGAAGCTTACAAATAAACAGGAAGCCCTCCATTATGGTGAGCATGATGATGAATGTAATGCTGAATAAAACAGGGCAATGTGGCAGATAACTCAAGGATTGCACTAAATGGGGTGTTAGGGAAAACCTTCACCAGGAAGTGACATTTACACTGAGACCAACAGGCTACTGAAAAGTTTTAAGTAAGTGATGACACATTTTATAGTTTCAAAAGATCATTTTGACGTCTGTCTAGAAAACAGAAGTGATGGTGGCACATTATAAGAACAACAGTAATAAAACCATGTCTCCGTTGCATTCGTTCCTAGTCACGTCCTCTAGGGTGAGATCTTGCTGATTCTTGAGATGACTTCAAGCCATCTTTCCTATTATCCTGACAAAACATCCTTGGCTTCTTCTAGTGCTAATCTTTTCAGTAGCTACCACACAGACCAAGTTTCTAGATTCAAAGTGTGATTCACAGGTATGTTTGAGAAATCTTGCTATATGTGACACCGAAATTTCAAATAACTTAGTAAACATTTGAGTAGCAATAACAAGTTAGAAGTTGAACCCATGAGTCAGGATAGTAAGTGAGACCCCAGAGCTAAGGATTCAAAATAGAGATCGGGATAGAGTGAGTGTTCAAAAACAAGGGCTTGCTGATTAGCCCAGGTAAGGAATACACTTAGAGCAGAGCAGGTGGCTCAGAATCAAGGTATAGAGAATAAGACGAAGAGGCAGAAACTGAATGGCCACTGAGGAAGGGGGGGAAATACCTTATGACTATGAAGGAGGTGACATGGCAACAAAGAAAATATTTTGAAAAAAGGGAACATCTAGCTGTGTTGAATGCTAATAGGTTAGATAAGATGAAAAGATGCAAATGTCCATTGGATTTAGTATCATGAAGGTCAATGGTGGCCCTGACAAGAAACATATCTGTGATGTGTGGGGCCAGAAAGATCCCTGGCTAGAGAGGACAGGAAGTAAGAGGTGGAGACTGTGTCTGTAATACTCACTAGAACGTTTGACTATGAAAGTGAAAAGAAAAGGAAGGAGGGCTGAATGGGAATGTAAGATTGAGGAAGTATTCTCAAGGATGAAAGAGACCTTGTAGGCCAGTTGATGGGAACAATCCAGGAAAGAAAAATTAAAAAAATAAAAAATAAAAAACATTGATCACAGAAGAGAAATAGAAAGTTGAATACTTCAATATACCAATTTCTACTCTAAAAGTGAAAACTAAGGGGATTGAAGGAATAGAACAAAAGCAAGACTGAGAGCAAGCAGTATAAAGATTAAATCCCATAACTCTGTCAAGCACCCAGAACAACTTGTTTTAAGATGTAAACTCTGAGGAGCTTAAATGGCCCTATCCCTTTGACACTGGCAGGGTCACTCTTGTGCTGCTTGTACTCACCACCTGTATTTTTCTTCAACAGACATCCCACGCTCTTGGTGTCTCCAGTCCACTGGGGTCACCACTGCACTTTGAACTTTACTCTCACAGCTTCATTCTCTGTCCTATTGGGGGAAAACTGCTGGCCTTCCAGGGTCTTCTTTTGAAATCTAGGAAGAAGTCTCCATGATTCTATAACACTCACATTCTGCACACCTGTCAAACCAACACAGCACAGATGACTCAAAGCCTGCTGCTAGCTTAAGCATTAGTCAGAGCCTCCCAGTCTCTACCATGGCTGCAGTGGCCTCTAAGTGCCAGGATGACTGAGCATGATAAAAAGAATCCCAGAGAACCAGTTCCTTAGGCACCCCAACTTAGCAGGGACCCCAGCACTCTCTTCTCAAACCTTTGTACCTTTTATCCTCCGATGGGTGAGATTTTGCTGATTCTTGAGATGACTTCAAGCCACCTTTCCTATTATCCTGATGCAATGTCCCTGGCTTCTTCTAGTGCTAATCTTTTCAGTAGCCACAATCTGTGTGGTCCCAATTCTATAGACACTTAGTTGACGATAAAAAATGTAAACTTTTCAAATTACTTAGCTCTATTTTTTGTTCATGATTTTTACGGTACATCTGGCTAAAATCAGACAGCAATTCCCATTGCAAAACCTTAGCATTGGCCTGCCTTGAAATTTCCTTTACCAGATCAATTAGTCCACCATTCTTAATGTCAGTATCATGTGTATTTCAAAGATACAGGTGTCATGAATACAAATTTTCTTCTGGAAGTACAGCACACATGACTCTTAGTCCAATAGCTAATGTATTCTTTGTTCCCATCTAAAACCTCCTGAGCCTGGCCTTTACTACCCACATTCCTATCAGCATTCTTTCTTCTGAGTTCTGACTAGTATTGTACATCAAGCAATGTTCAAAACATTCTAGGGCTTCACTAGTCTGTAACCCTAAACTTTCCAAAGTCTTACTGCATACAAGTTCCAAAGGCTTCTGAAACGAACTATCCAGTTTATTCGCAGGAATGACACCACTCTTGGTATTAATTTTCTCCAGTAACTATTTTCCTGGTTTTTGGAAAAAATAACCAACACCAGCAACTTAAATAAGTTTCTTTTGGATCACAGTTTCAGTCCATGCATGGGTGGCTGGTTTGAGACAGAGAAGCATAGTAGAAGGACAAGGCAGAGGAAAGCTGTTCAAGAGAAGGAGGGAGCGAGAATGTGACAGAGAGAGAGAGAGAGACCCTGGCAGGCTGCATGTGATGGTACACACCTGTTAATCCAGCACCAAGAGGCTGAGCAAGAGGATCCTCATGAGTTTGAGGCTACCCTGGGCTACACAGTGAGCTCAAGGTCAGACTCTATTACACAGTGAGACCCTGCTCAAGAAAATACCCTTCCAGGTCATCCTCATTCAAAGAAGCCCTACTTCTAAATATGAGACTTTAGAGAACACTTAAGAAGTAAACCATAACAGATTGGGAGGAATAGCTTCATCAAGATTATGCCCCATATGAGACCTTGCATTCCCAAAGTCCTGGGCCTGGAAGAACCTTACTCTTTCACAAATCCCTAGTAGCTACTCTCCAGATACGATGGATTAGATATACCAGGAATTAGTCCTAGAATGGTCCTTTACAAATATCACTTTAACTATTTAGTTACTGTGGAAATATAAGACTTCTGGAGAAAGTCACAAAAAATGCACAATTACAACCAACTTTTTTTGTTTTCTTAAATTAATAACTTATTTGATTGTCTAATAAAGATCCAAGAATCAGTGAGTCATTATTCTAATGGAAAGTAAAGTCCACAAAGCACATAGCACAACCTTGGGCTACAGCAGATGTTCGGTAAATGGGAGCTGCAATTTTCAAGGATGTTACCACTTGCTCTGATGTGTACTCAATACCGCATTGTTTCAATTTTTGTATTTTTTAAAAATATCATAGGATTAAATATATAGTTGGCTTAAGCATTTTCATGCATACCTACTTTTATTTTTGCACTCTTACCCCAATAATTACTTCTCTACAGCATATTATAATCACGTTACTTATCTGCTCATCTTTTTAAAAAACTTTAAGCTATATTTTATTTTTTAACTGATGAATGGTAATTGTATATATTTAAGGGGTACCACATGGTATTTTGATACTTGCCTCCTATTATGAAATGATCAAATCATGCTAATCAGCATGTCTGTCACTTCACATACTTATGGTTTATGGTGAGATCATTTAAAATCCATTCTCTTAGTTCTATTGCCCTGGGACACAGCAAGGAAGAGGCAGAATAAAGATTACAACTCGGGACTTCTAATTTAGACTTCAGATCTTTCTACTCTTTGCCATCCACAATTAGATGAAAAGTCTTTTAAACTTCTAAGTCTGGGTGGATCAGAAGCCATAAATATGACATGATACTCATTCATCATAATGACAAGAAAAAGAGAAATTACAATGTACAGCCAAGAATCTGAATTTTCAGTAGCTCAACTAACCATTTATTGAGCCCTCCCTCAGTATCAGAATAACATACAGTAGAAATTATGCTATATTAACTAATAATCCCAAAGTCTCAGTGCTTAAAACAACTAAGTTTAATTTTCATTTAAGAGCTTATAAGCAATTTAATCATTTTAGATTCAAGTTCTACCTCAAAATATCCATAGCCACAGACACAAGAAAAGTGACTCCTATAAGCCATTATCTCTCTGTATTCCCAAATAACACTTTCTCCAGATCACTGGACATTTTCTGTTTATTGTTTGTTTGTTTGTTTGTTTGGTGGAACTGGAGATTGAATTCAGGCCCTTATGCTTGCCAGAGAAGTGCTTATTCCACTGAGCCATCTCCCTGGCCCCCATTTTCTGTTTAATAGGTAATACTGTCACATGTTCAGACACCAAAGCTGCAAATATAGGGCTGCTTATTAAATCTACCTTTCCTGTAGCCCCCCAACACCTTGCTAACCAGTTACTAAATTTTATGTTTTTTCCTTTGTCATAATTCTGATATCAATGTCTTCATTTAAAGAAGAATAACTTCAGGGCTTGTGAGATGGCTCAGTGGTCTAAAGCACCTACTTAGAACAAGCTTAGCAAAGCACA
>NDGM011231386.1:3102-14125 GCA_002564305.1 Octomys mimax | reverse complement strand
AAGAAAGAAAAAAGAAAGAAAGAAAGAAAAAGAAAAAAAAAAAGGAAATGGAGATGTAGCTGAGTGCAGAGACCCTGAGTTCAATCCACTCCTGCAGTTGATCAAGCAATTAATTAAAAGCGTACAAAAGCTTCCACTGGCCCACCTGACTAGAACACTATGGGAGGTCTGTTTTTCAGAATAGGCCCTTATTCTATTCAAAGTTTGACTCAGTGTGCCTGGTGTGTTCACAGTCAAAAGTATGAGCTATGTGATTTTTCAGAAACAATAGATCACTTAGTAGTTTTTCTGAATATTCCCCCACATTTATGTTAACACTGTTCCTTGGATACTTCTGTCCGGGCATGTTGTCCCTGGTGGGGAAGGTTACATATTCCCCAAGCTGAGCAAAACCACTGCAACACTGATCACCATCTCTGGCACAATTTTGGTCCAGGAAGCCAGCTCCGCTGAGGTTTGCATGGTGTACAACCTGCACCACTGAATGTGGCCTTTTTTCTAGTGTCCTGCACATCCTAAACAAATATTTCAGACTTTCGGGACTGCTGAACCACGACAGGTTCCTCCATTCCTTGGTGCATGTGATTTACCTTCCTATGCTGCGCTTCTGTCTCGGATACCAGACCTACATCCAGCTGGTGCCATGTGGTGTGATGGTAACGGCAGCCCGGTGTCTGAGGAGTGGCCTGGGTGTCAGGCCGGGTGCCCCTGAGCTCCGTCAGCTGCCTCCAGTTCAGGGTGTGGATGCTGAGCAACGTGTGCTGAACTGTCCTGAGTCACACACCAGCCCTGTCCCATTACCCTCTCTGGAGAAGCTTTGACTATTTGTCAACAAATCCCAGAACCCACAGCCTCTCAGAGGCAAGTTGCAGCATCTGACACCATGATTAGCAAGAAAATGGATATCAGCCCAGCTGCAGGAAATCAGCCAGTCAGTCAGTGAATGTCTAGTCTTGCCTACTATGTGCAGCTGCTGGGATGGTCACCAAGAGCAGATGTCGCTAGAGGGGCAACTGCCCCATCTGGGGCTCATGCACTGACACAGGGGGCACTCCTCACTCTACAGCAGGTTGTAAGGTTGATGTCATGATCCTTGTGTTGTAGGTAAAGAGTGGAACGTGCAGCCTCCGGTGATGTCAGCATGTGGGGTTAAACCCGGGTCTTCCCAGAAAGCTTGTGGTCTGAACTAGTTCTCTTTGTCTCTTCCTTCCCAACCTTGCAGGCTGAGCTGGGCTCAGTCTCCATCTTTGTAGACTGTGCTGTAAAGGCCTGGCGAGGTCTGGGGCAACCAGAGCCACCACACCACAGCCTGTGGCTGAGCTGCGTTTCTGACCCTGATGACCCTAACAGGCAGAGTAGACCCTGGTCCTCTGCACACAGGAACATGAGCAGGGCAGGACCCCTGTCTCTGAGATGGTCTTCCCTTCCCTCCATGGTCTCTAATACCTGCTCTCAGGATGAGACAAAGTTTTGTTTCTATTTTCCTGTTAGCTCAGAACACTTATCCTTGGACAAATGCTGTTTCCTTATTTTACATATGGAACAACCAGGACCAATAGGAGCTCGGCAGGGACCCTCGTCATTCTTTTGATGGTCGATGATTGGTAGAGTTTCTCTAGCTGGCAAATGCCTGAGAAAGGCAGATTTTGCTCCAAAATTAGCCCTGCACTTATAGGTATGGCAGGATCAAATGCTGAGTCTTCTTTTTCCCTCTTTCTTTCCTTCCTTCCTTCTTTCTTCCTTCTTCCTTCTTTCATTCCTTCCTTCCTTCATTCCTTTCTTCCTTCTTCCTTCTTCCTTCTTTCATTCCTTCCTTCCTTCCTTTCTTTTTGTGTGTGTTTTAAGATAGGGTCTACAGGGTCTCACTACATAGATTGGACTCATAGTGGTCCGCCTGTGTTCAGTCTCCCCAAGAGCTGGGATTATAGGTGCACGCCACCAGGCCCAGTCTCAATCAATGTCTCAGCAGGCTCCGGGGGTGGGGCGGGCACAGCCTTGCATCTGTTTTTCAGATGCCAATATGCAAGATAAATTGACAGGGCATCTTCTCGACTGCAATCGTGCGCTAGCATCCGGCATGACCTTTTTCAGGGCAACAGGAACAGCATCGTGGGGTACACCAGTAAGACTTCTTCCCGTGGTTGTGCACAATTCCCATCCAGTTCCTGCAAGTTGGCTCAGAATAGGATGGGGGACTCGGCCATGCACATGATTGTTCAGTATGTTGGTTTTTATTCAGCACATGTTTACAAACATCTGTGCTCTGTTCTCTGTGTAGGAGATTAAATAATCAAGACCAGATCTGATGATAGACCCAACAGTACTTTACACAGGAACAGTGATCATAAATGGAGGAACCACATTTACAACTCTGTTGGATCTTGTGAGCTGCCCACCCCCTCTCTCCTCTTCTTCTTAAGAGATCTCCCTTTATTTTTTAGGGTATCTCTGCTCCTGCATTCAGCCCATGTGTCTCAGGGAAGCAGGGCCCTTTCCATCTCCACCTTGGCCTGCTCAGTCTAAGACAATCCTTTTTACCTTGTCAACCATCAGCTGACTGTGGGCATCCAGGCTTTCAGTGAGGGTGTTGTCTGAGGTTTCAGCTGGGTGTCTGCTATCTGCAGCCAGACATACCTGATGCCCCTACCTGGCCTGCAGTACTTCTATTTACAAATGCCTTGGAGCTTTTCACTTAGTATATAGGATCCTATGGGTGACAGCCGTGGCATGAAGCCAATTCACGATACCCAAGGCAGAGTGGCCAAAGCCGTCTCCAGGGGAACTATGGACACCAACAGCAGATCTGTGCTTCCACTTCCAAAGTGTCCCTGGATGAGAACAACTTAAGTATTTCAGATGCTCAGGACAAGGGACAGAGAGAATGGCGCTGGTCATCGATGGGGAATTCTCTTGACCTGTCCCTACTTCCTCCTGGGGACTGGGAGTGACACAGCAGCTGGGTAAATCTGGAGAAAGAAACTTGGTGAGTACAGTTTAGCTCAGCATTTTCTTCCCCCTCTTGGGACTGACCTTGGGCCTGTGGGCAGCAGGGATTCTCTGCTACCCTGCAGTGGGTGCTTCCTCTGGACAAAGCTGTGTGGGAATGTCTACCCTGGCCCGGCTGTCACAGCACGACGGAGTCTCACTGTCCACAACCTCTCCCTTCTCTTGGTGCTGCAATCACCTCTGTGATTAAAGACAGTGACCTGTTGGTCCCCATCTCTCCTTGCTTATCTTGTTCTCAAAATTGTGTAGAACTAAAGACTATTTTTTGGACATCCCACAGGGTCAGTTCTCATGATAGCTGGGAAATTGTCAGAACTCAGGGTCCAGGGCAAAACGCTGTAAAAATTATGCAACACTAATCAATGTGGTAAAATCCCTCCTGTCTTGCATGTCTTACCTTCCATCTTTAGTTAAAATTATTTCTTAACCATTCAGATCGTAGGGCCTGAGAAGGTGATGGTACTCTGGGCCTTGTTTCCAGAAATGTGCATGCCTACATTGTGTGGCATCAGAGCCCTCACTGTCCCGCCCCCTGTCACTGCAGGGGCCAGTGTCCCTCAGGTGAAGAACCCCCATGAAATAGAAGGAAAAAGAAGCCTGCAAGACTTGGATGAAAAGCTACCCTCTGAGATGCGGGCAGGGCTGAGATGACAAGCGAGGATGTGGCGGCACCCAGAAGATGACATGGTGGCACTGCCACACTCAGGGCCAAGGAGGGAGAAGAGGAGGCTGCAGTGACCCAGGCACACCCAACACCTTGGCTCCTCCTGTCCCTGTCCACTGGTCTCCTGCTGGTTTCTCCCATCTGGGGAACTTAACTAGAAAGCGGAAATCCAGAGAGCTGGAGAGAAGAAAGGGGTACATGCCATAGAAGCCACTTCCTGGGGCACAACAGGGTCGAGAACCAGCGTAAGAGGACAGGACAAGCCAAGGGTGTCGGGCAGAACCAAAGGAATGGGCAAGGTTTGATGTCTGAGTCTGAGGGGTACAGGAGATGCTAAGGAGCTGGGTAAGGTAGCCAAGGCATAGGAGGGAGATGTGCCTTGGAGCTGGGGCAGAAGGGACGTCATCAACTGTGGCAGAGCAAAGCCCTAGGAGGACAGGGAGTTCAGACCAGGACTCTGAGGAAGAGTTCTCCAAGTTCCTGAGCAGCCAGTGGAAACCAGGGCTGACGCAGGTCAGTGGACAGCTGGGAGCAGCAGCCATGAGATGACCCATCCAGTACACAGTTGTGGGCACCACAGGGGGCTCCCTGCTTGTTGTGGGGCCTTGGGACGCCTCCCTCCTAAGTGCTCCAGGCCTTGCTTACTCCTTTCTGTTGGTTTGCAAAGACAGCAGCCAGAGGAGGTGAAAGGAAAGAACGCTGGAAACACAACCAGCTCTTCTTGCCACTGGGGAACAAAAGGTTCATAGCTTTGTTTTCCTATTTTGGTCTGCGTAGCATGAATGTTTTAAAACCCTTAAGAGATGGGTTTCACTTCAGGGACTTATTTGTACTGCATTTGATTTACTGTTATCCTTAGAGCCATTTCTTCTCTAAGCCCTACATAAATACATGAAATTGCAGATGTTCTGCACTAGCAAATGCAGAAGACTCGTACGACTGATGCTGGAAGTTGGGGTGTTTTGCAGCTTATCCCAGGAGAGTTTAGTAAGGGGCTGTGAGCCTGAGAATCCAGACGAGTTATGTGGATGTAAGATACCAGAAAGGAGGCCAAGTGCACATGCCTCATTTCAGCCCACTGAGCTTTTTTACTCTAAAATCCTTCACCAAAAATCTGCAATTACTTCTGTAAGAAGTAATTCCCTGGATATTTCCTGCTTTTGTCCATAAAGTTTTATTGGGACAAAGGTTCACCCATTCATTAGATGGCAAATGTGAGTAGTTGCTACAGAGATAAAATGTTCCACATGATCTAAATACTCTTTGGCTCTTCATGAAAAAAAAAAGTTGGCTAAATCTGGTGTAGACAGAAATAAGTAGTGGCTATTATAAGTAATTTACAGACCAGAGTACAGAAAAGTTGATTGGAATTACTTGAATTTGGGAAAATGCGTGCCAAATACTACAATTGTCTCGAACTCTAATTTCTTCCTACAACTTACCAGAATCACTTGGCATCTATGCAAGCAAAAATTGGAAATTAAATTTAGTGTGCACAGAATATTGGGAGAGAAAGATGTATTAACAGATATAATTTATTTTTATGATCTCCTACTCTGAGATTATATGTACTCAAAGAATAAGAAAAGCTAAACCAGCAAGACAAATCCCATGCTTAATTTAAAAAGTGATACGTAGAATAGATAACATTGCTGTTGATAAGAAATCCAGCTATATGAAAAAGAAAATGAAAGAATGTTTCTCTGCCTTGACCAAAGGAATGGGTCAGTGTAACTAATGATCCCGCTTGATCCTGCACCGACATTGCAAATTCATCTTACCCAGCCAGGCCTTTGAAGTTGCTCAGAGGCATAATGTTAATACTGGGTTTTCCGGAGCTTTCAAACAAGGCCAGGATCTCGTGTGATCTTCAGGCTGCCCTTGAATGCTTAGGATGTTTGTTGGGAAGAGCAGTTGTTCTTTTAAACCTTCTCCTTTGAAAAATAAAAACAAAAAACAAGCAGTAATCCCACTCACTGGTACGACTTCACAAGCCTAGAATTATCAAAGCTTGTTAAGAAACATAACCAAATAAAATATGCCGTGGGTAATACATTCAGTTGAAGTTTTTCCATTTCTTAAACCATGTTTAAAACATGAGAGTGGGCTAAGGAAGTAGCTTATTAATAGAACATTTGCCTAACATGAAGGTGAGGCTCTGAATGCCTGGGTTTGATTCATGGAACCACACAAAAAGTTAAAAAAAAAAAAAAATCCAAACAACATGTTAATACAGCGGCTTCCCTCCTACTTGGATTCCCCTAAGGAAGTCTCTTCATATGTTGCATTTCAGTGTGTGTGTACTTCAGTAATGGTTGGACCATCAGAATGGATGGATGGATGAATGGGTGGATGGATGCATGGATGGGTGGATGAGTGGATGAGTAGGTAGGTGATGGGTGGTGGATGGATGGATGGATGGATGGATGATGAATAGATGGGTGAGTAAGTGATGGGTGGGTGGGTAGATGGATGGATGAATGGATGGGCGAGTGGTGATGGGTGAGTGGATGAATGGATGGATGGATGGATAGTTGGATGGGTGGATAGGTAGATGGATGAATGTGTGATACTTGTTAAATACAGAAATTATTTATTTATTTATTTATTTATTTTGTGTTTTAGGGAAGGGTCTACAGTGTGTTCAGGGTCTCACTGCTAGATCAGACTTGTAGCAATCCACCTGATTACAGCCTCCCGAGAGCTGGGATTACAGGCATGCACCACCATGCCCAGTCTTAAACAGAAAGATTTTATTCAAGCAGAGAATTGCACAGGAGCAGGAACCTTGGCAGCGAGGGAGAGGGACTGGTTCTCCGTCAACTCTCCATAGAGCAAGGAGGAACCTATAGCAAAGCAGGAGGGTAGGGGTCGGTTGATGGAGCATCTGAGATGCAGGCGAATCTCAGCTAAGGGCTCCAGCAGGATTCTTACAGAAGGCAGGGCAGGGTGATGAGAGGTCATGAGGTGGGAGGAAGGGAAGCTGGGTCAGCATCCAGAAGGATCAGCAGCAGAGTAGGATTCTCGCTAGACCAGCTTAGCAGGGGTCTTGCTAGAACCAGCCACTGTGGCGATGATCATGGATGTCTAAAAGTCATGGCTTCGTGGACAAGTGCAGGGAAGTCTGTGCAGAGTTTGACTAAGAAGGAAAATCTCCATCACTGGAAATAAGGGATTGAATGGAAAAGTGAGAGTTAGAGGAAGTTAAGACCAGTTCAGATTTTTGCCTGGAGGGGAGCAGACAGAAAAGACATTTTCTAAAGAGTCCAAGAAGGTGGCTGAGGCCTATGCTTGAAGATTTTTGTCCTGGAGGCCACATTTGAAGGTCTTCAATTTCTCAGAATTCAGAATATATAACAGTGGGATGTACTGTAAGGGCAGCTGGGCTTCTTGAGCTAGCAACCAAGAAACAGCCATGCTGTATTGATCCTGAATAATTGCTTTGGACCTGGAGAATATTAGCTAGAATTCTAGATCCTTGAATCAAATGACCTGCAAGTTCATATCCTGGCCTGACACAATGCTAGTGTATATACCAAAGAAGGCTCCTTAGTCCTCTCTGCACCTCATTCCTTCATCTATGAGCTGAGGATGACAATAGTTCCTACTTGGGGTCCTTCTGAAAGTTAGGTCACATAATGCAGTGTCCAGCTGGCACACCACCAGATATGGAGAGAGTCCTGCTGACGCTGGGTGTTACTACCTATCACAGGCCTACATGCAGCTTGTCCTCTGGGAATCAGTTCAGTACTGCTCATCAAACAGTTAAGCAGCTTCTATCTACCTCTTGAGTCATGACAAAGGAAAGAAAATAGAGAAGAATCGAATGTGTGGTGTGCAGACAGCCTGGGCCAATACAGATCTTACATTCTTCGATAAAGAAGTAGAGAGACCATTGGATGAAACTGACATCTTCCCACTCAGAGTCACTGGTACTTTGTCCTGCACCAAGAGGAAAAATGAAAGGAACATTCAAGATGCTTTAGACAAAGTGCCTAGACTGAGCTGGGAAGTTGGAGGAAGGGGCCTGGCAGGAGGAGATGGAGAGGGAGTCCCACTACTGGGCCTGCTCAGGGAGGTGATAGCCTGCCAGCCCAGGCCCAGTGACTCAGTTTCCAACTCTTTGAGGAATCTGTGGACAGACACTGAGGAAGCTGCTTATGTGAAGAATGCTCTACAGAGCACGTGCATGCACACACATGTACAAACACAAGCACACATGGTGGCCGTCAGGCAGTACTAACTGAGCTCAGTACCAGGTGCACGAGGAGCGAACCAGACAGAGCTTCAGCCTCCGTGCAATTCAGAGATGATGGGGCAGCTGAGCAAGAAGGGAGATAAATACATGTTCTCTCAGGCTGTGACAAATACCAGGCAGAAAGATCAGCCTGAGGTCTTTCCTTCCACTAGGAACTTGCAAGGTGGCCACCAGCACCAGGCCCCTCCCTTCTGGGGGCCAAGGATGTGGGAAGCATGCGGCACACAGAGCCTTGGAGCCTAGGGAGGAGGCTGAGTCAGTCCTGCCATCTCAGGTGGGACAGAGGTGCGCAGAGTGGGAAATTCACATGTGGCAGAAGCCCATCGAACTAGGGGTCCGGGGCATCTGTGCCTGGAGACGAGCAGATGGTGCAGCTTATTGTTGGCCCTGCACTGGTGTTCCCTGAGTTAAGTCCTCATAAATCCATTTTTAAGTCAACAATGTCCCAAGTCAAAAGTGCCCTTGACTTGCACTGGCTACCCACTGCATGCTCACACCATAGACTCTGGAGTGTCACCCTGTGACCGTGGGAGAGCAGGAGCTGTGGCAGGCTGCTGCTGTTGGGTATCACAGCCTACAGTGCTACATATGGCCAGTCAGGGAGAAGATTAGACCTCAAGGTTCAAAGCATGGCGAGCAGGGTCTGTTTGTACCTTAAATTTGAAAGAGCAATTTGCCTTCCCGAGCCTCTCCCCTTACCTTATCTGTGTACGTTTGGGAGTGACGTTGCCAGGCCCCTTCAGCTGGGAGTTTCAAGTCGACAGCCAGGAGGAAGTTCACACTGCCAGTGTAGCCTCCTTTGCTGTCCTATGACCTCTGGACTGTACCTAGTTCTCTGGAAAGCTCAACCAAACTAAGCAGAGAGATTCCCTCAGTGTGTCTCTACAGAGCAGAGACACTGACACAGTCCTTGGCAAGAGCCAAAAGGATGTTCGGGACCAGTCTGCAGTGGAGCCTGGAACGGGCTAACAGAGACGAGCTGGTTCCGTAAGATCTCAGGGGCTGCACTGAGCTTGAGCTGCCTGAGACTCACGAAGTTTTTTTCTGCCACAGAACTCTTGGCCTTGCTTCGTTCTCCCACTGCAGAAGAAGCCCAGCTGCCCTGCATGAAGCAAACCCCTTTCTGCTTTCCTAACGTGGGCCTCCCTATGCCTCTGCTCCTGGGTGTCACCTTTAACCTGCTTTTAACATCTTATTGGTTCCCTTGTTAATTAATGAGCTAAGTACATCTTTCTATTTTATATATTTTATAATCACATTGTTGTAGGCTGCTGAATTAGATAGAAATATTCTACGCAGTCAGACAGCGTCAGGCCTTCAAGACTAGATGGAAGACAAGGCGACTTGGCAACTTTGGAAGAGACAGACACTCCCCTCTGTGGGCCAGACCTCAAGACAAAAGAGGAAACAAAAGCAGCCACATACTTACCTAGGGTGGGCTTCAGGGACTGATATTTTAAATAGGTATCAATCATCCTTAAAGAGCCCGAAAAAGAGTCACTAACCCAATACCCTACAGGAAGAGACCCTGTCCCCATATTCATGCCCGCTTGCTACTTGCTACAGGTCGCGCTTCCCTGTTTGATTCCAATTTAATCAATGTTTCCTGAGCAATAGTGCTTGCAATCTCATTGGCTGACCATAGTTTTGTCCCACCTCATGCCCACCTAAGCGAGTTCCCATGTTCTCCACCTTATACCTGCCTCACCATGTGGTTTTGCTTTATAAAAGTCCCTGGAGAGCTTGGGAGATGGCTCAATAGAATAAGCGCTTCACTGGCAAGTGCAAAGATCTGAGTTCAATCCTCGGTTCCACAAAAAACAAAACAAAACAAAACAAGACCCTGGAAAAGACAGCTTCCTGGACAACCAACTTGGGCCACACCCCTCTGTCCCTCTCTTAGACAGGTGCTTTCTTTCCCCCAATAAACATATTTCTGCTCTTAGCCTCGTATTTGTTCCTAAAATTCATTCTTTGGTTTTAGAGAACACGAACTCGTCCCAGGCACCTTTCAGGTTGGGAGTTTCATTCCCCTATACCAATATGCACAAGAAGCATGATTTTATTTCTTCAAAAATAGTAAATTTCTACTGGACTCTGTAATTGCCAAAGACACTAGCAGATGTAGATTAAATAGAGTCGTTTTCCTGCTGCGACACCAAACCAGTCACTTCTGTGTTTTCAGGGAGTGGGTCTCCAGAGGCTTCCATAACTGGAAAGAGGATATCGATAATACATTGTAAGCAATATATAGCCTTTCAGCTAAATTCCTACCCACATGTCTTTAGAATTTCCTTATTACTTCTTGCTTTTTTTTTTTTTTTTTTTTTTTTTTGCGGAACCAGGGATTGAACTCAGGCCCTTGTGCTTGCCTGGGAAGCACTTATTCCACTGAGCCATCTCCCCAGCCCTTTTTTCTTATCTGCTATCCTAGTTTCTTGTGGTGAGCATGGTTTAGCTTCTCCCCACTTCTGGCATATATATTCATTTCGTTTGAAAATTTGAAGATTAGAAACGATCTGCTTCTCTCTAAAGTCCCTAAAGATTCCAGATGGCTCCAGGGTCGCATGTTGGACTAATCTTCTGCTCATTTAAACTATTCCGCGCGCATGCGACCGAGCCTGGCCCTGCACCTGCGCTTCCGCGGGGCTGAGGTGCGGCACAGCGAACGGGCGCCGTGCATCCTGCCCTCCTCCACTGCGCTGGCTGGGGCTCAGCGGCTGGGCTTCCTGCTCCTTCTCTTCGTGCTACTGGATTTCTTTGCCTCAAGAATTTGTCTGTTATACTAAAAGGCACCGTTCTCCCCACAAGCCGTCATATTTTTCAAATAAAAGCGCCGACGTGGGGTGCGACAGTGGATGGCTGAAATCGTGCTCATCCTCGGTGCTCACACAGCGAGGGGCGGAAGGGGGAGGGCGGGCTTTCCCGAGAGCACTGGCGAGCTCCGGATGCTGGGGACCGACGTGGAAGAGTGAAAAGTGTATTTCTTCCATTAACAACAAAAATGTGTATGAGAGAGATTACTGCACCATAACTGTTCTCTCTCTCTCTCTCTCTCTCTCTCTCTCTCTCTCTCTCTCTCTCTCTCTCTCTCT
>NDGM011231372.1:5606-15832 GCA_002564305.1 Octomys mimax | reverse complement strand
TACCAGTATTTCTATGATTTCTTGTAACTCTGTAACTTCCCCAATATTTGTTAATTTTGTTAAACTTTGTTTTTCCTGTATTTAAAATAGTAAAGATTGTTCAAAACATTAAAAAAAAAAGCTAAAATGCTGTCATTTGTGACATAGATGATCCTGGGGGGGGGGTGTTAAAATAAATTAATCCAGTACAGAAAACCAAATGGCGATTATCAGTGTCTGGGTGGAGATGCATAGAAATGGAGAAATGGTGATCAAAGAATGCAAAATTTTGCTTGGATAGTAAGAATAAATTCAAGAAATCTATTTTACAAGTTCACTATAGTGAACTGCAACTCATTCTATTTTTTCACTTAACTTAAAATAGATTTTGGGTGTTCTCACTAGGAAAAAAATGGTTCATGTGGGAGGTAAATACATATGTTTAGTAGCACAAGTTAGTCATTCCACAAAGCTCGTATATTTGAGAACATGTACATAGTAAATATATACAATTTTTGTCAACCAGAATGCATTTTCTAATGCATTGGAAATTAACCAATGATTATTATTATTTTTTTTTTTTCTTTCAGAACCGGGGATTGAACTCAGGCCCTTCCACTTGCCAGGGAAGCGCTTATTCCTCTGAGCCATCTCCCCAGCCCCCTAACCAATGATTATTATTAAAAATTCACATTTTACTTGCTTTATAAAATCAGATTTTATTGGTACATTTTAGAAATGCATAGCGATCATATTAATTACAGTTTGTACCTGTACATGATATAACTTGATTCTGTTTTTCCCATTCTCCTCCTCTGTCTTCACCCCCTTCGCCTTCCCATATTTTCTTCTTTTTTCATTTATTTTACCTTTTCCCTCCCCTCACCTTTGATCCCCTCCCCATTTGAACATTTTCTTCCTATTTCACAATACCTAGTATATATTTTGGTCCTTATTTACATTTTTGGTAAGCCTGAGACATCCCTAGGCAAATGGACGCACTTTGAAACTATACCCTTCAGTGAAATAAATTGGACACATAAGTACAAAAATTCATTTTTAATTATGATTCTAATTTAGCTGTGTGTTCTTTTAAAAAGGTGCTTCAAGGGAAAAAAAGAAAACATAAGAAAGCAAACAGGTATAAAGGAGCATAGAAATTTTGGGAAATCACATGATTTTCCAGCACAAATTTGCTCATAATATGTTAGACAAGGAAGCACAGTGAGAGGGTGAAAGAGTGAGAGAAATGACTGGCTTTTCTTTTACGCAGAGTAAAGTTTTGTATTGTTGTAACAGGAAGTCACCAAGTATTTTAAATTGGGTGAAATCATTTTAGACATAGATCTTTGCAGGACTAACTTTTAGAACCGCAGATCTAGTTAAAAATTTCAGTAAAGTCTAGAATAGTTTTATTGTATAATAAATAAAATGTTTTAAATAGATTAAATAAATGTTCATGAAATATTAATACATTTGTGAAATACCTAAAAGAAAAATCAATCTCACAATTGACCACAGAGAAAATATCAAATCCAATTAAAACTGGAAATTTTAAAGGCTAAAGCCTTTGATCATAAATACTGTGGTTATAAATAGTTTTAAGAAGTGGAACTTATAAGTGAAAGAAAAATATCATGAAGGATGCAAATTAAAACTGTAGGACTACTGTACCAAACATAAAATGCCTCAGTTCGTACCGTGGTTTTACAAATGTCTGAACCATGTCATTTATATGGTTCAGTCCTATGGTATCAATGGTAAGAGGGTTTATGATGTTTCCTGCTGTCTTAAAAAAGCAAAACTATGTACTGTTTGTTACCCGTCTCTATCTCTACATTTAAATAAAAATATTATTATTAAATATTATGCTTTGAAAAAGAATTCCATATTAATTGGGTTTAGTTAGTTTGGGTTTATATTTCACTATCTCTCAAATTCTCTTTTGTATTCCCCTGGTAATCTAAACAGATGCTTGAATTGTATTTGCCATAATTAACCCAGTTACTTTCCTTTGTTTTTGATTCTTTCCTATTAATAATTCCCCTCTACAGCTCTCAGTTTCTACTAAATCTATTCACTGGCAGGGTGCACAGGATAATCTTAGCCTTTGAAAAATGAAGCAAGTGTTTTACATTTCCAAACAACAAAAATAATTTGATTGATTTTCTGTAGCCAGGGTTCCAAAATACTTCAAAGTCATATTATATGCATTTAATCAATTCAGTGAAAGGTTAATATTTTGAAATATAAAGGCTCTATATATTTCAATGATTATTTTGAATAATAGGTTCTCATTTCAAATGAAATATATATTTAAAGTGGTAGCATTTGGTAAGCTCTGTGCTTTTTAATGAAATAGGTTTAAAAGTTATAAAAAATAGAAATATTTAAAAGTAAATTACTAAGCAAGCCAAGAAATAAATATATGTGCAAATAAAAGAACTAATTATTTGAATATATTGTGAATTTTAAAAGGGGCTATTCCATAGTAGTTTTCATGCATGAATTTAAAATACACTAAACTGGAATTCGGATGACATTCTGTTAGAAAATACTTAGCACGTGAGTGAATTTCATAATTAAAGACCTGAAAGCAATTACTATAAAAGTAACTCCATGGCATCGTTCCTAGAGAGAGTTATGTGTATACTTAACTAGTTTATTACATTTATTCACTTAAGTATGCATTTTTGAGACCTGTGTGAAGTTTGAAAACAGAGTGCCCAAGAGAATATGTTGCTCAGGTAAATAATAGTAGTCAGGAGTAAAAAGATGAACAAAGCAAACAGTGCACACTCCATGTGAAAAATATCGAAGATAGTAAGGGACGCACATGTAGTAAGGGAACAGTCTCACCAAAATTAGGGGCATTCAGTGTGTTGCTTATAGTTTTATCAAATGGCCTAAACCTTAATAGCAAATGCTTCACAAGTTTCTACTACCTTTTTAACATCTCATGTGAACATTATACTGAAAAATGGAGGTGCTTATAATTTCCCACAGAAAGTATCTTTTCCTTCCAAACATTTTAGCACAAATGGTAACATAAGAAACACCAATACACAAGTCTTCATTTATTATTGTCTCTATTTTTGTTATCCATTCCATTTTTAAATCAAATAATCATCTCTTTTCTTACATACAATCACACCAAAGAACTATAGGAATTAAAAGAACCAGAAATATCTTTCTTAAAATAAATTTTAAAAGATCTCAAGCAATTAACTTGATATTTTCAAAATGTTAGCATAAAAAAAGATCAATATTTCTAATGGACAACTATTTACCCTGGTTAAGATTTTATTAGCAGTGAGTTCACCAAATAGTATACATTTATTGAGAAATTAGTCTGAGCTAGTGTTCCAGCCTTAACATATTTGTTAATAGATTCCTCTATTATATATTCTTAACTTTCTTTGTATTTTTTACAAAACTAAAAACTTGCTTTGAAAGCTCTATGCTTGCTGGCCATGGTGGTACACACCTTTAATCTGAGCACTCGAGAGACTGAGGCAAAAGGATCATTGAGAGTTCAAGACCAGTGTGGTCTACAAAGTGAGCTTAAAGCCAAACTGAACTGCATAGTGAGACCATGTCTCAAAAAGGAAAAAAAAAAAAAAAAAAAAAAAAAGCTCTATGCAATACTAGTTTTAGAAATAAGTACACCTTATATATTACGTAAGTTCCTTCGTGAGGAGAATTTGGTAGTTTATATAGACAACCATAGACCTATTTTGTAAGTATAAATTTAGGGTAAGAACTTCTCAACTGGAATTTTCCAGTCAAAAGACATTTTCCAAGCTATAAAGAATGCCTGAAAATAAACACATATTTTCTAGGCGTAACTTTACATTTTACCAGGCATTGGTCACAATGTTCCACCGAAAAATAATATTTCTGATTTCTTACCCTAACTGACCCATTAACAGTGTTTCTCCTTAATTTTGTGCTTCAGTGTGATCCCAAACAAAACAGCAGACACTTCTTAGCTGTGAGGAAATAGCATTTCTGAATGACCTGGAATCCTTTGGAATTGTACCCCACCTGATTTTCAAGAATGTTTAATCCATTTGTGTGCTCCAAACTTTCCATTTGAATTTGCATCAGGTCATGTAATATCAGTTTCTTCTGTGTCACCTGATATAGCAATAGCTTTACATAATGTGACACTGTGTAAGGTATAGTTTAAAGTATTCTCTGTTCTTCTCCTAGAGCAGGAACTATCAGATCCTTCATCTTTCCTGCACCACTGATCTACCTAGTGGGTGTAACTCCTACACTATTATTTAAAATTTCCTTTTGAAGAAGACATAGCCTTCGATGGTACAGCCAATAAACAGAGAAAAGGTACAGATACCTGCTGGGAACCAATATGTCTGGTTGGGTCTAATAAATATCTGTGTATTTATGTTAAGGTGGGGGGAGATGTAAACAAATAACTGAATATCATGCCTGGGTGTTACAGATCTGAAGCATTCTTAGAGTTCTGTCTTCTCACTTCCAGTTTGTGTCTAATTACAGGATGTAGAATTATTGTGGATTATGTACTTAGATTAACTGATGAATAGATCGTTGGAACCTAAGTAAGAACTGCTCATGTACTTGGAGAATTCATTACTGTGCGTGTTATCTAATGCATCTGGGAATGTTTTGTTTTGGAATAGTGGTGGTTGTTCAGTTGCAATCTAGTCAAGAAAACAGCAAGGGTCAAACTGATGCATTAAATCCCTTTTATGATCTGCCATGTCTGTTCTCTTGCTATGGTATGGCCACAGCGCTAGATATATAACAAAAGTTCTATGTGTATCAATATGGTTCAAAGACTAGGGTTTTTGTGTGCTTTTATCAAATTTAAATGACAGATATATAAGTGGCTTTTTAAAAACACTTTTGATGCATTCAAAACAGTATCGTTTTTTAAAAGAATAATTTGATTCTTCAAGGACTCCTTATACCCATCGCATGAAGCTGAAGAAGCTCTTAGGAAACTCAGTTGCTTCTAAAAGAAGCATCTCCAATTGGAAACCCTCTTAGAGGCAGCCTAATCAGTCCTTTAACCTCAAATATATAAGATTATTTGACCCCTAGAACTTCAGAGCCTCAAAGATGCCTAGCATGTTTGCCTGTGTTTCCCAGAAACAAAATTTTCTCTTTGCTTAAGTGTTCTCTCCTGTAATCCCAGCACTCACGAGGCGGAAATCGGGAGGATCACAGAGTCCAAGCTGCATAGTGAGACCCTGCACACAAAAAAAATGTTCTATCATGGAGGCATACCAGTGTTTACAAACCTTCTTTCTTTATTCCCGCATACATCGTACTCACATTTTTAAAATCAAAACAGCAAAAGTACAGGGGGAAAAAATGCTATCACATCACCACCTACATCACATGAGCCAGACTGCTGCAGGGGAATCAGTGAGTTTTCCAGGGGTCAGACATAGAAAAGTGGAACTATGAAGGAAGCATTTAGCGCCCAGGGAGCACAGTGAAGAGCGAGCCCTGGAAGCATTCCCACACGGCAGAGACCAAAGCACGGTGTTTATGGAACATGGTAGGCAGCGCTGTTTGCGCTGTGTGGACACACACACCTTGCTTCCAGCATTCAGGAAAATTATATTCTTATACTTAACATGGGCTTTTAAAAGAACACAAACAGAACAAAGCCAACGGTACTTTCTGACCCACTGGCTGTCTCATGCATTCACCTGACACTCAGCTTCCTGAGCCACTGCCAGGAAGCCATGAGGCAAACAGGGGTCTGATTGTTAATTTTGATGATGATTAAGTTGAGATAATGTATTGTTTAGTAGCAACAATGAAAACAATGGAATACTTCCAAATACTTCCAATAAGGATAGAATTTTATTGTAAATTATTTTTAAGTCTTCTCACAATGTAAATGAATATTTTAAACTGTATATTTACAGTGTTTCTACTGTTTTTTAGGAAGCCCTTTAGAAGTTATACAATGAATTTAATGTGTGTCTGTGTGTGTGTGTGTGTTTGTAGGGCTTAGTCGTGAACCTGTGTCAAAAGTGCTCTAACATTCAGCTACATCCTCATTTAACATAAACCATCATTTAAAAGGAAATCACTTTAAAACTGTGAGATAGATGTGCTTACTCAAAAGATGTGACTAGACTTTCCATGATGAGCTATCATGAACCACTGTGGACTTATTGGTATCCTTAACGTGTGTGAGAAACTCAGTGTGGCAGGAGACTAGGATCTTACAAAGTAGGCAGGGCAAAAAGACAGGATCTGTTAATTCCAGAATCCCAGGAAACAAACACAGAACAGTTCCAAAGCCCTAAAAATGTACTTCTCCAAGAACTTGAGTGGGTTTTCAACAGGAAGGCCTAGGCCTCAAGTCAGCCCGAGAAGGGAGGAATACAAACAGAGAGCTGGCAGTGAGTGCTTTGCTACTGTGTTCTTTCACGGTAGCCCGCTCTCTTCCTGTAGAGTGTGCTTATTTTCCTACTTTTGCTTGGCCCAACTTCATGCTAAAAAGCCTATTTCTTTTTCTTGTCTGTAATGAAAGTAAATTCTTGCTACTGCTGAGTAGACCAATTCTTTGCTCAGGACAGAAAGGACCTCTGGAAGGAGATTCCCAGCACCCCCAAACCTAGTAACTAATCTATGATCTTAGGAATTAATTGAAAAAAAAATAGGGAAATGACTTGGACAAGCTTTTTAAAAAAATTTTTTTTAAAGAGAATACAAATTAGAATTAAAACAAGAAATTACAAGTGATGCAATTAAAACAAGATATTCACTTAATAAAGTAATATGAATTTTAAAGTATTTGTTGTAATACACAGTGGTGTCTCTCAACCAGTTGTTCATATTATCAGATATGTGCCGGTAAAATTGGAAGAAGGAAGAAAAAAGAAAGAAAAGTACAAGAAATTAAGAAGAGAAACAGGAGACGAACTTCACTAAAGTATTAACTGCTTCTTTCCATAGACCAGCAGAAATACACAGTAATTTGGACAGCTGTAGATTTCCAGACCATCCTGCTTACATACATAGATAAATCTCTTTCCCTGTTTACTCTCTTGTCTGTCTTCTCAACTGACTGCTTTTGAACAAGTTCATTCCCTTTTCCCAGTATTTATTGTACCCTTCAGATTCCATTTTTCTCTTTCAGGTTCTCACACTAAGAAGACAATACGATGTTTGCACATGTGGATCTGGTTTATTTCACTTGAGAATGTTCTCTAGTTGCATCCAATAGTGAAAGAAGACCCAAATGTAATCCTGAATTATAGCTGGATAATACTCCATTGCATAAAAATACCACATCCTAACCAGCAACAGAGGGTCACAGAGATAGCTCAGCAGTCTAAGCACTTGCCTAGGCAAGCATAAAGACCCAGGTTTGATTCCTGGTACCACATGCTGTGCTGGCCTGCCCCAGGCATGCTGGAGGAAGCCACCAAAACTGGGCATGGTGGTGTATACTTCTAACCCCAGTGCTGGGGAGGCTGAAACAGGAGAATCACTAAGAATCCGAGCTGCATGGTAAAACCCTGTACCAAATACATAAAATTAAAAAAAAAATTTAAAAAGCAATAGAATATAAAATATGCCCAGGATAATAGTAGGTAGTTGTTGCCACTCATGGCAAGGGCAGAAAGTAGAAAATAGACCTCAAGATAGAGCATACAGCTTTGAAAGAGAAATGAGTTTATTGCTCACCCAAGGCATGAGAGAGAAGGTGCTTTGACAATAAAACTTTAAATTCTTTGAACTTACACTTTCCATTCTTTCCCCTGTACTCACTATCAATTGAAACTTATATAAGGCCAGAGGGTGAGAGATGCCATTAATATAGTTCTTAAATGTCAGTGACTAGAGGCACAGAGCATGGTTGGTTTGGTATGGTAAATAAAGCTTATCTCAACTATAGAGAGAGCTAAATTTGGAATTAGATAGATTTCTGAAATAACATTTCTCTTAATAGGAAAGCATTTTCTTAAAAAGGTGATTTAATTGACATGGATAGAATTCATTCATTCATCATCACTTTACTGAATGTGCTCAGATTACTTAGTAAAATGATTTTATATGATTACTCCTCTCAAGGATTTTATCCATTTTTCTAAAACATTCTTGTGAAAAAACAACTATTACTAAAAATGCGATTAAATGGGAGAGGAACAAGGATGGTTATGAATTAGCCAAGTGTACAATAGGAGAGTGCAGGAAATGACATTGCAGATAGCGTCAGTGGAATACAGAGACTGAGGAGTTCAAGCAGTTTTGGTTTAGGAAACTGGATCTTTTAAAGTTTTGATGGAAGGAAGGACGAGCCAAGGTCAGACATATGAGGTCTGGAATACCAAAGTACTTTATTTAGTATGTTAGCAGGCATATTTTATTCTAAAATAGTTGAAGAGACATGAACATATTTTAAACAAGACAATAACTTTAAGAAATTTACATTCAAGAGATATAATTATGATGATTATGTGCAAGACAGTGGAAAAATGTGAAAAAACATCAGTACAATTAAGAGAATACTATAACGTTCAGAAAAAAGTGTTAAAACCTTGCATTGACATATATTCTTACATGAAAACAAATTTATTGTAAGGAATTGATTTATGTGATTATAGAGACTATAGAGACTTTTAAGAACCAAAGCAAGTGGATATTTCAATTTGAGTCTAAAGATGGGAAAAAAGGAGAATATCCAAGCAAAACCCTTCTCACTCTAGGGAGTGTTAGTACTTTTGGTCCATGCAGGCTGCCATCTAGTTGGATTGACTCACCCAACTTAAGAGTTTCTAACTCAGTTTCATCAGTCTGCTAAATCAAATGTCCATCCCTCTATATATACTCTCATAGACACAGCCAGAAGGGCTAATCAAATGTCTTGACACCTCAATTCCTAGTCAGTGTGACATGTAAAATTAACCACATCAATATCTGGGAAACAGAAGCAACAATAAGAAGAATACAAAAAGTTTAATTAATAGAATTGGAGATCAAATGGCTCTCAGAAATGTCAGGTCAAGTAATGGAAAATTTGTCTTGCAGAGTTGAGTAAAATATAGTTACTGCCTCTGAAATGCAACCTAAGAAGAGAAAAAATATGTAGCATCTGGTTTCAATGTTTTGGGCAGCTTGCCTGTGTGGGAAATTAGCACCCAAAAGAGATATTTGCCACTATGTAAATATGGACTTCATATAGTTGTTATAAAACTTCAGATAGGTAGCTTCACATAAGAAATAGGTAAAATCAATGGTCTGTTAATATTATATGTGTACATATTTTATGTGTCAGTATCAAAAAATTTAGGTGAATGTCTCATCTACTTTTGGTTACTGGTTATACTTTCTCAGTTTTCTATATCTTTTCCCATAAATACTTGGGAACAAAATTAATAATACTGTTTATTTTGAAAGACATATTCAATATAGGAATCTAGTCATTCAGTACAGAATTTTCAGTTACCTTTGATTACAAACTACTTGTGCTTGTGTAGGTAATGTTTTCCAAAAATTAGTATATTTTAATATATGGTAATTTCACATTTTAATATATGTATTAACTAAAATAATTACCTAGTTGATTTCTTTTGTATAAAGCTATTTCTATGTGAGTATATGCTGTATAAAAAAATGGGCCCTCATGTGGTAGCGCACTTCTGTAATCCCAGCACTCAAGAGGCTGAGGTAGGAGGATCATTGCAAATTTGAGACCAGCTTGAGGTACAAAGTGAGCTAAAGGCCAGGCTGAACTGCATAGCAAGATGCTGTTTCAAAAAGATAAAATAAACTTAAAAAATAGAAATAAAATAATGAATGAATTTGATATTTTGTACAACACAAAGGAAAATATTATCAGTTGTCCATTCAATATTTCATTATAAAATATATCATAAGTAAGATTCTACAGGTATCTCCAAATAACCCTCATTTTTCAAATTTTACTCTGTTCATCCACTCTGATCTGGTTCCTGTAGAAGTTATCAAGCACCTGCTCTTCTGAATTTTTCTACACAGGCTACATAGAAAAAATTTTCAACTTTTCTAATTACTTTTTCATAAGTGTTGTTTTAATTTTAATGCTGAAGGCTGGGGAGATAGCTCAATGGCATAAATAACTTGCCTGCCTGGTAAGCACAAGGTCCTCAGTTCAATCTTCAGGACAAGAAGAAAGAAAGGAAGAAAGGAAGAGAGGAAGAGAGAGAGAGAGAGAGAGAGAGAGAGAGAGAGAGAGAGAGAGAGAGAGA
>NDGM011231371.1:3484-16783 GCA_002564305.1 Octomys mimax | reverse complement strand
AAAAAAAAAAAAAAAAAAAATTTATAGAAATGGATATCAAATACAAAAAGTGAGCATTGGTGAAGATGTGAAGACAAGGGCACTCTGGTGTACTGTTGCTTGCACTATAAACTAGAATACCCATTATACACTGTGGCAACTCCTAGAAAACTTCTTTTTCATTAACTTTATTGAAAATCAATAATTATATATCATATTAAAATTGTAGACAAATATTGAAATGTAAAAGATATAAGATGTAGACCAAGTGAATTTTAGAGAAATATTTCTGAAATAGATACATAGCATGAGATTAATAATAGATTTCACATTGTAAATACATTATTTACAAACTTAAATGAATATAACAATAAAAATTATCCAGAATAAAAATGAAGAAAGAATTTACAGATCAGTCATATAATAGTTCATTCTGGGTCAAAATCAAGAAACTTATATTCATATAATTACAATTCTCAAAGTAGAAAGGGGTAGGCAATAAACATTTAAAGATGTAAAATTTCTGAATTTAGTTGAACTAAAACCTTAGAAATTAAATTATGGGATAATACAGAAATTCCATTATTGAATATATACTCAAAACCTGAAGTCAATTTTGGACAGATATCTATACTCACTTCTTTACTGAAATATTT
Organism: Octomys mimax; assembly: GCA_002564305.1. Taxonomy (NCBI): domain Eukaryota; kingdom Metazoa; phylum Chordata; class Mammalia; order Rodentia; family Octodontidae; genus Octomys; species Octomys mimax. Next base: position 16,148 of record NDGM011231371.1, on the reverse strand, counting down.
TTCACACTTCTCAGGATATGGAATCACACTAAGCGTCCAGTAATAGATAAATAGATAAAAAAATGTAGTATACATACATGGTAGAAACCATTGAACCATTAAAAATATGAAAGGCAGACTTACCATTTACAGCAACATGAATAAACTTGGAGGCCATTACATTAAATGAAATAATCCAAGCACAGAATGGCAAATACTTAAGAATCTCACTCATATGGAATCTGTAGTTTATTTCATAGAAGTTGTGAATAGAATGATAAGATAGGAGAAGGCTGGAGCCAAAAGAGGTGGTGTGGGGTGGAGATGTTGGTCAAGGTGTACAAGCTTTCGGTTAAGGTAATAAGATTAAGAGATCTGGGGACCTGCCCATTAGCTCAGTTGTTTAAGTGCCTGCTTAAACAAAGCAATGAAGCTCAGGATGCTGTGGTTTGATACCCAGATCCTCAAGCCAAACCAGACCTGCCCTGAAGGCATCCTGAGGCCACCAAAAAAAAAAAAAGAAAGAAAGAAAGAAAGAGATGTGTTGTGCAGATTGTTTAATAAAAATAAATTGGATTCTTGATTCCACATAAGAATCCACTTGGATCCCTACAGTTTCAGTGTTTCTTCACCACAAAATGACAACTTTGTAAACCTGTGTATATATTAATTGGCTAGGTTTAACTATTCCAATATGTATGTGAATATATAAATACTTATTCTAGACCATCAAGTTGTGCACAGTAAATGTATTCAATCTTACTTGAAAACTGAAATAATTAAAAGTACTCTCATTTGATCACTAATGAGATAGCTTTGATGGATCTGACCACCAGAAAAACAAAGTGATTAGCAAATTCATCCCTGCTTACTGAGTCAATGGGGTGAGGAAAATTGCTCAATATTGTGTTTTCCAACCTCTTGGCCAGTGAGATTCAGAGAACTTCCGAATTGGTAGACACACTGAGACACTGAGTCCAGTTATACAGTCAGAACTGAATTAAATTCCTGGACATTGGAATACTGAGTGTCAGAGAATTTGGGAATCTCAATACAGACGAATATCATTGCAAACTGCTTGAATACTATAAAATTTAGCATACGTGTTAAATATAATAAAAATGTGTTGTATTTAGTTTTAGTACTTCAGAGACATATGCTGAAAAGTCCTCTTGTGGTCGAAGAATAATCTTAAATCAAGATAGAGAGAGAACTTCAAGCAGATGTAGTAACAAGACAAAAAAGCCATCTTCATCGAGTCCAACCTACCTCTTCTCCAGTTCTCATTCCCCAGAGTAGATATAGCTCAGCTGGCTCTACAGAATGCAACTGAGAGAACATTTAAAAGATAGCTTGGATATAATTTAATGTTTGTTCTGTCAGTATTTAGACTCATACTTGTATTTTATATATGCATATCACTGTTCATTTATAAGAAAATTTATGACCATTATTTCATTTGCTTTCACTTATTTACCAGTACTTCTGTGCTTTGAATGGTGTTAAGCAAATGCAAAATTCTAGGTGGAACTCACAGGCATGTATTGCTCTTTGAAGTGCTGGGTTGTCTGTGTACACACAAGTGTGTAAGCAGGGTGGTCACATTCATTCCTCTGAGTTGCTCCTGGCCTTCACAAAGCTGAAGTTGTATTTGAAAAGGCATATTTAATGACCTCAGAACATTACCACAGAATACATTTCAAGTTATATTTGCTTCTATATCTTTAGGCTAAAATGGAAGAAAAATATTCCTTAGTATTCACTCTTGTTACGACTTAAAACTGTACTCAAAAAGGTGTTCTTAGATGATCACTGATGGAAGTCATTATTATCAGATAGTTTTGGTAAAGAAGAAATGTTTCTGATAATTCTCCAAACTTCAAGAGAGAGCAGGATAAGAAGAGAGGTATTCTTAGATTACTGGAAATTAAAAGACCATCCTTCTACGACCAACTCAGCAAAAATGAAATCTAAATAAAACAAAGCTTTAAAATACCTTCGCATAGAAAGGAAATTACAGGTAAATTTGCCTTCCTTCACACTAAATGGGATCACTAAAAATATTAGCACACTGGAGAGGCAGAAGATATTGATAAGAGATCTCACCAAGCTATAGAATCCTTTTCAGCAGATGTCCAAGACAAGATATTGTAAACCGAAGAGGAAATTTTGCTCCTAGAAAAATTATATTCCTCTTCAGTGTACAAACAGAAAGTGAAAGGAATCTAAGCATCCTCACAGGTTCCCCTTGCAATCCCATCATTCCTTGGAAAACCTAAATACTCACATATGATGGATTGGACTAAGTGAACAAGCAAATTATATCAACTACTACTGTAAATTCATTCAAATCATTGACACTATGTGTACCAGAAAAACAAGCCTTATCATTTTAGTTATAACAATCACTAACATACTCAATAAAGTGATCAAATCCATTAATATTTCTCTGTAGTAAGACAGGTTATGCATCTATGTCCAGAGCCATAAGGAAGCTGCAGAAATGTGAAGAGAGGAATTGTATCAAGATTTAACTCTAGTTCTCAGTTACATCTGGCCTCACAGAGCTGAGCAAACTTCTCTTCTGACTGGAGCAAGGAGGATGTGAAAGGATATCATGAAATTCTGACTCTGGAGTCATTTGGGGTTCAAGTCCTAACTGTGTTGCACTTTATCTCAAATGTTTAATTAAAATATGGTAAATTTAAGGAAATATAAAATAATATTAGCAGAGTAAGTATTAATGAAGTAGTAGTAATACCAAGAAAGATAGAAGAATATATATTCATCCATTGTACTCAGGAATGGGCCAAGCATTAAAACTAAGGCTGGCTGAGGCTCAGGAGGTGACAAGGAGGACAGTGACAAAATTTTATCCACTCACACATGCATCAAACTTTTACCGAGAGCCTACTATGTGCCAGGCTCCGTGCCAGGAAGAAGATGGGGACAAATCAGCAGAACAGAGTCCCTGTCTTTAAGATGCTCCTTATCACCTGGAACTTGAGATATTACATGATGAGTTTGCCCAGAGTTTATTATATATGTATATTTTATTAATTATATATATATATATATATACATATATATATATCCTTTTCATTTGCCAGCTACCCTGTGAGGTGCTTGTTGTTAATTGTCTCTCATTTTACAGGGACAAGAAGACACAGAGAGGTGAAGTTCTGTTTAAGGTTACACGGCAGTGTTTTCCAGTACTCTGAATTTTGAATTTCTCAGATGCTTAAATAAAAATATTTCCCAATGCTATTTATTTATTTATTTATTTGCATTTAGTACAGGATCTACAGGGTCTCACTACACACATCAGACTTGTAGTGATTCTCCTGTTGTCAGCTTCCCAAGCTCTGGGATTACAGGCACGCGCCACCATGCCCAGTCTCAATTGCCCTCTCAGCGTGCCCCCGGGGATCAAACCCCAGCCGCTGCAAAGCCATACATTTATATGTACAAGATGGTGAAGGCAATGATCCTGAGAATCTTCACGTTTTTGAAACTAGCAGTTAATTGGTAGGAGTCTCAACCTGAGTAACAATATATGCTGCGCTCTGCCTAAGCAGGCGCTTTAGTCTGCTGAGGTATTTGGCCGGCCCTTATTTTTTCACTTTTAAAGAGTACAAAACAGTGATCAAAAAATAAAACATTAGGAATGTTATAAGATTTCACTCTACAAATTAATAGCAATTGAATTCCCAGTGCTTTTTTTTCCCCTCGATGCTTTTGACTGGCGATTTTTTGTCCTCTATTGAAATATTTCATCAAGTCAATATTTTTAAGGAAATACCTATGCAAAGGTCATAACATAATGTAAAAGAAGGAATAAGACATTATTTCCAGCTCTGTTCTGCTGCATATTACCAACACACTACACGCTCGGTTTGCTTCGTCCATGGGGGGGGGGGGAGATTCAAAATCCAAGACAAATGGCCACGGCCTGGCTTCCTGCTCAGGGGTTACCCTGTCCCTAGGTTCGGGGATACAGATGATAGACAGACAGCACCTAGGCACAGAAGTTGGCGCCGGCTCTCTGCAGCCTTGTAATGACAGTGTCATGGATCCTGGATCATTACTGAACCCTACCAGTAGAGAAGAAGAAATCTGAAAAGTGGTTTTCATAACAAGATCAGAGAGATTATGACAGAACATGAAAATATAGGCTTATTTTCTAGTTGCTAATTTGTCTTGCTGCTCTTGGGACTTTACTTATGGAAGCAGTCATTCCAGAACAAAAAAAAAAAAAATTGACTTTTTAGCAATACAATCATATATCTCTATGATATAAAAATAAAAGTGAAGATCATTATGATTTAAAAGTGAAATAGAATATAACTGGAAGTGATGTACCTCCTGTTTCCAACACTGGAACAAACTGACAGAATAATGTTTCAATGCAAAAGTTCATTATACATCTAAGTGTAAATATCTTTTAAAAATCAGTGACAAAATAATCAAATTGCTCATTACCTGATCGAACTGCAACTCCTTTCATACCTCATGTGCCATTCACACATATCTTAATTAAGATAAGTTCCACGATAGTGCACTATGATTCAGATACTCCCTTTTCTGCACTACAGTTTTATAGAGGTCAAATTTTAGAAGGTTTTTTAGAAAGCATTCCAAATGCATTAGACAGCTCCAAGAATTATGGCATCACAATAATGATTAATATGCATGAATCCTCTACTGTTTACAAAACACGGATGTGAGGAGGTTGAGAATGTGGATGGCAAGCATCCTCCAGGCTTCCTGGATAGAGCCTTTAACCTTTTAAAGGAACATAAGCCAAGGTCAGTTGCACATAGGACAGGATAGGAGAAGGCGTGGTACAGCCATCTGAGCTTTGCCAGCAGAGATGTACAGTAAACATATTTAGCAATCTTGTGTTATCTCTCTCTCTCTCTCTCTCTCTTCTCTCTCTTTCTCTCTCTGTAATTTTTTAAAAGAAATATTTGGCTCAATCCAAGCCTGAAGTGCAAAGGAGTGTCTTAATCTGAGTAAGAATTTTTCTATCAGCATCAGCCGGAGAGGAAAAGAATTATACACTAAGGAAATTATATTTGGAAGAGAGTGAGGTAGCTACAGACAGCCAAATCTAATCTGAAGGTAAAACAAATGAAAACACAGATAAGAATACTGACAGTGTGATGCTGGTAAGTTTAAAGGGTAGGAGGTCTTAGGAGGTCAAGGCTGTGCCCTTGGGAGTCATAAGTGAGTGTAGGATTGGACCACTGACCTTCGGAAAACATCATCTCAACTGCTTTTCACAAGGCCAAAAATTTGTTATCATTTTATAGGTTGGAAAATGAAACTCAGAAGATTTCAATGTCGTGTCCAAAACCACAGAATAAGTAATAGTTGAAATCAACAACTGAAACCCAGTTCTTCACAGCACAAACCCAAAAGAAGTCTCAACTCAAGAATATGAATAAGTTTTTGGAAAGAAAAGATTGTATCTTATCTCCACACTCCATTCAGTTCATAACCCTCAAAAAACCTGCCTTTTCTGGGAGAAGCCATAACATGAAAGGAAAAGCAAAAGACATGTCTCAAATAAAATACTAAGTGGTAAAAAAGCACAAATTAAAATTATGTGTTTTTGCAAATATTTCCCATGTGACTTGGGAAGATACAATTTGGAGAGATAAGTCTTAAAAAAAAATACTGTAATGCCTTACCAGAAGGCAGTTAGTGTTCAGTTTTGTAGCCTACCTCCATGGGAGCTAAAAGGTTGAACAGATAGCGTGGTATCTATTAAACTCATAATTACAGGAAGTCAAAGCCTTTTTATATGTCATTTTGAGCATCCTTTTAGGAGTCTAAACTCTGTTGCTCCTTAAGAGAGCTGGAGAGCCTTATGAAGATGTCGCAGAAATGTGTGACCAGAACAAGTGTTAAGTCTTACCTGTACAAAGAGATGATGACTATGTTATGAAAGCATTTTCACTGAATGGAAACAAGGTTGACTTTTATTTCATGTCTTGGACAAGTGAGAACATTTTAGGTAAACAATTTCATTTCATTCCCATGGAGATTGTAAATTCTGGCCAACCAGGCAGATCCTGGGAAGTAAATATCACAAGTGGAGTATCTAAATACACCTGTAAAGCTTTACAACTCATTCAGTGCTTTCGCTGTACAGAAGCAGAGATTTATGTATTTACAGCCTGCTTCATTTTTTAAAGGCTGTGAGGTACATGAATCCTCACTATGAAGTTTGAGAAAACATAAAAAGAATGCAAAACTGGAACCAGAGAAAATCAGTAGAAAATAAATGTAAGAAAAAATACTGTAAAAATGTTTAGGATAAGAGGGTCTCGCTTGCTCTAATGAGTGGTCTGTCAATGTGGCTTAAACTTCCTAGCTGTCATTGTGGGAGTGGAGAGGTCAGGTAAATTTATTGGTTGGTTTTATAACCAATATTTATTTACTATTTGAAATGGGATTTTCACATCTCTGAAGTCAGAGTTTTTCCCCTCAGGGTTCTTTCTTTATTTCCTCATAATGCAGGTGCAGAGCTCAGATCAGCCGGTACTTCATCTCTGCCCTGATCTCACTGGACAGCCAGTGCCACCTGCAGAAGAAAATCTAGATCAGCCACATGGGCAGACTCAACAGCTGCCCTGAGAAGCACCTGCTTGGCACATCTATAATTATTTTTAATTTTGATGTTATTATTGATGTTTTGATGGTTGATAACTTTTTATATCACTTTTTTTTTCTTTCTTTTTTTTTTTTTTTTTAACCAAACCAGGGATTGAACTCAGGCAATTGCACTTGCCAGGGAAGCACTTATTCTACTGCGCCATCTCCCCAGCCCCCAAAATCTCGTTTTTGATACCAATCTCAGAAATTAGAGTTAGCTGAATTTGTGTGTGTGTGTGTGTGTGTGCATGTGTGTGTGTGTGTGTGTGTGTGTATGTGTGTGTTTTGGTTTTTTTTTTTTCCAGTACTGGGGATTGAACTCAGGACCTGTGCTTGCCAGGCAAGCGCTCATTCTACTCAGCTATCTCCCCAGTTTTTTATATCACTTTTTGCATTACCTGGATCTCCCAGTTTTGGTCTCAACTTAGCAAATGACCTTGGGTTTACTTTGATGCCCGGTATTAGCTATACAAGGTCCCTCCAACACTTAGTATCCTGGACAATAGCTGAATTTAGTCTTGGTCATCTCTCCAAGTCTTCTCGCCCAGCCCACAAGATCTACTCTGAGTGATTTCCAATATATCCTTACATTGAACATCAAATTATTGATAATCCTCCAAAAGACAAACATCAAAGGCTCAGGGCCCGGGAGTTCGATCCCCTGGCCTTGTGTGCCGGCCCCACCCATGAGGTGCACCGAGACGGCAATTGAGACTGGGCTTGGTGGTGCAAGCCTGTAATCCCAGCTCTTGGGAGGCTGTAAAGAGGTGGATCACTATGAGTCTGATCTAATACTGAGACCCTGAATATCCTGTAGGCCCTTACCTAAAATACAAAAGAAAACAAAAAAAATAAATAAATAAATCAAAAGGGCCTCAGTGAACAAGGCAAGTCATAAATAGAAATAAGTAAGACAAAGCAAAGAGACACAGGTGATCCCCGTGTCTCTCTGCCCTCCTAAATCAAAAACCATGCACCAACGGTGTGGTATTACATGTATTGATCTCATTTGTGTTGCCAGCAGCATGGCCCTAAAGCACGAGGGCAGGTGGAAGACATAGGCAATCAAGGCTGGCAGAGAGCCCAGCGAAGTACAGCCTCAGTGCTTCTGATGATGAAAACTTAAGCCGAGTGAGAATAATCTGGAAGCCCTTCAGAGGAAAGCTATTAAATAATTGCAAAGTGATCTCTGCTGAAGGGAGGGCTGGGAGAAAGAGCTGTGCAGCCAGCACGTGAAACAGCGAAGTACAGCCTGCAGGACTAGGGAATTCAGGCCCGCATGGAAAGTGCTGCAAAGAATGCCACCAACAAATGTTCTTCACCTTATCTCATGACGGAACAAGAGGAAGAATCTGAGATTCTGCTCTATAAACCCCAACTGTTCCTTTCATGAGGCTTCCTTTCTTTCTTTTTCTTTTTCTTTTTTTTCATGTATTTAGTACAGGGTCTACAGGGTCTCACTACATAGATCGATCAGACTCAGTGATCCTCCTGTTTTGAGCCTCCCAAGCACTGGGATTACAGGTGCACGCCACCATGCCCAGTTTTAATCGCTGGCTCAGTGCAACCTGGAGGCGAGGCCAACAGTGCGCCAGGGATCGAACTGCAGCCACTGTGCTCTGCCTCAGCAGACACTTTAGTCTGCTGAGCTATCTGGCTGACCTTTCATCTGTTCCTTTCAAAATTAAAAATTTAACAACTATATTTGGATTTCTGACAGAGAGGCTATAATTCATATTTTTTCCAACATCTTCATTTTGTAAATGAAAACTTTTATTGCTCACTGGCCATAATTTCAATTTTTTTTTATGTTTTACATATTTGTACCTAATTTAACCAGACACCAGGTAGGAAGCAACAGGAAGTTGCTGTGTTTCATTTTGTGCTTGAAATCACAAATTTATGACTTGTAAGGTACCTGACTATATCACTTTACTGGGACATCTTATACTGGTTATTTTTAGCAGTTTGTTTTAACCTCTACATTATCTGTTTCAAGGTCATAAATGTGCTAGCGCCCAGGAACTGAGTGTCCTGTGAACCCATGTTATTATTAAAAGTTGTTATACTTGGATTTGCTTACTAATTTTTAACAGAGCAGGCACACACTGCCAGAGAATATAAACAATTTCCATAAATTGCCCTTCCTCCACTCCATAGCTTAGCTCTCAGAACAGCTGCTGTCTGAAAAGGGCTGTTTAATTGAGACATTGTGCTAAAGGAGGTAAGAATTGTCCACCTAAGGAAATACACACACACACACACACACACACACACACCTTGCATGTGGAGACAGCTCCATAACTTATTCTTCATTTCAGCATTTGAGGATAAAAACAGACCCGATTGGTTGCATTTGGCTTTGCTCAATTAAAGCTGAATTTATGTAATACTATCAAGCGTTGGTATTGACATTTGGTGGCATCCAAGATGTTATTTACACTCCATACCAAACGTCCGGAAAACTGTTTGCATTAGGTTCAAGGCTCCAGCTCTCTGTTTGTTGAGGTTCACCTAACATGCTTTCTAGCCCCATAAAGATTCCTGAAAGAGGCTCTGCATGCTAAAGTAACTGCACAGCAAGCCGAGCAAGTGCGGCCCAGAATGTACCAGCCATCTGTCCAGAAAATGTACCCATATGCTTCCCAGTACATTTGTCAAATCAGACTCCCTCACAAGTCTTCACAATCATGTTGGAGAAAGAGCAGTTCTTCATGTCTCAGCACCAAATACATTGACCTTAAATGGCTTCCTGTTACACTTATTCTTCATCTTTTATTACATTTAATTTTCTCAAAAATTTTAGGAAGTATCATTCTTGTCTTATGAGTAAGAAAATTTGGCTGAATAAGTTTGAGATGTACCTCATGTTGCACAAGGAGTAGACAGCAGAACTCCTTAATTCTCAGCAAAGAGAACAATGCACACCACTAGGGCTAGCTACAGGAGTGAGGGAGAAGTACCCTCGTGCATACATACATATACGTGTACACATGCACATGTATCTATACACATGCATGCATAAAAAGACACATGTACATGCATCTATGCATATGAGTATGTGAGCATGTGTGTGGGTATATGCATATATGTGCATATGTTTGTTTATTTATATAGACACTCAAAGCATAAGGGTAGCATGTGTCCATACCTCTTTGCATGAATAATCAAGTATTTTAAAAATATATATTTAATACAAGTGTCAGGGCTGGGTTACATCATACTTTAAGGCACTTAGAAGAAAGGTTCAATAAATTGCAGACATTATTAGCCTCAACTTTGCAAGTGGAAGGAGGTTTTCCTGGTAATTTTCTTGGCACAAGAAAGAGACATCATTTTCCTCTGCCTAAAAGCTTCCCATGTCATTATCACATTCTAAATATTTATTGAAGTGGATTTGCTCATCTTTCCCTCTCCTTTTATAGTGATCAGGTGCCAGGCTGGGAAAGCTGGAAGACTCCCCGTTAGTTCCTGGCTTGTCTCTGGACTCTACGGTCTCTGACTCTAGAATACTAATGACTAATTGACAACGATTAAATAGTTGTGACCCATTAACATCGTCACACAAGGTGAGTTAAAATGTAACTAGCCAAACATGGCAAACTTAAGAGAATGCGACTTCAGGTAGATGTGCTTGGGTCTGACAGTTAGAAAGGCCTAAACCAGCCAAGGGGGCCCAACTGTTCTCAATATCTGGTCATAGGATCAAGAGTTGAAATGCTGCCACCTAACAAAATTGAGTCAATAGTGATGAGCCATCCAGCATGAATCTAGGGCACAAAGAGGAGAACGTCACATCTAGAATTTTTTCTCCTTTTTTAGCAAGGAATCTTGTGTACTATCTCAGTTTCATTGTACTATCTCAGTTTCATTATGCAATTTAAAAAAAATCTAAACTATGCAAATGCCTATAATTCATTACATTGTGCTTCTTTATGTACATGATATGAATTAATCCAGTCTGCTAGCATGATTCTTGGAAAGAACTCTCAAAATAATTTTAGTAGTGGCAGTGCATATGCCTGCTACATGTACTGGTTCATGTATGCAGGCAAGTAGGTAAAAAATTTCCCCAAACCAAGACCTGGAGTTTGTGCATCTAACCGTATGGGGCTATGTATGCAAATCAGAATTTATTAAAATTAAATTTAAAAGCAGCCTCTCAGTCTCACTAGCCACCTTTCACGCATTCTCTTGCTATGTAGATCTAGCAGATACCTCCCTGGACAACACAAAAATATATATCATTTCCTACATCACAGATGACACTGCCTGACTAGACAACAGGTAATGTATTTCTCTAAGGTCAGAATCTAAAGACGATAGCTCAAAAGGTCAAGGACAGTCTAAGTAGGGAGAGTAAGGTCAAGTGTAGGATTAAGAATGCAAGCAAAGTGTCTTCTCCAGCTGTCCAGAAGCAAATAGTGACATACCAGTCTCATACATTCTCAGTTTTGCAGGGTGTTGAAGGAATTTAACTTGCTCTAGCCAGCATAGGTTAAGGAGTGATTGCACGGAACTTAGAATGATACCAGTAACCACTTTGTCTATGTTGGCAGAAAATGAAATTTAGCCCACTTGAAAGCTTTTCCTGTGTTTATAAAAAATGGTGCCGTCTCTCTGATCTTCCAAATTAAAGAGGTTCTCCAGCCTCCTGAAAGTGTTGCTCCTTCTTAATGTAATCACCCTGTCCCTTGCAGGGTCTTCTAATCTCTTTTTCAAAACTCTTCAAACTGGTTCCCTTAGTTTTCCCTTCTTTTCTTCTCCTAAGCAGTTTGTACACCGTCCCCGAGGTTTCTTCCTCTTTTCTGTATTGAAGGAGTTAGTGATCCCAGTATCCCCAAGTTTCCAGTCACTTTTGATATCCAAAGTGAAGCACAAATCCTATAACAATAGAATTCACTGCTTACAGTTCTGAGGACATTGCTAATCCAAAACTACTCTAAGATGCAATATTTTATTATTTTATGACCATGTAAGATTTGCACAAGAAAGCAACAATGCATAAAAGGCAAAGTCAGAGCTCCAAATAAACTATTATTCTCCTGAAGTTTATAAAGCATTCCTGATCCACAAGCTTCCTTGCTTAGGAATCTCCCCACCCAGTCCCTAATCTGAGGTCATGCTATTCTAAAGGGCCTGATGTCTCAGGAACAAGTTCCTGCCTACGTGCTCTTTTCCTGCCCAAGCCCTCGGAACCCATTCTCTGAAGTAAAAACTCAATATGCACAACTTCCTGTTCTAAGAAAATGCCTTACGCCTTCATCCTGCAGAACTATCTGATGTCTTGGCCCTAGATTCTCAGCCTTCTTTGTATGCCAATAAAAATTCTAATAAAGTCTTTCTCAACTTTAAAAGTATTCATTTCCTAAAAAGTGAAATATTTTTCCCTTTGAAAATTAAATTTTAAAGGACATTTTATAATATCCTACCATATCTATAATATATAGAATGAACTCTGACCGGGGAGGTGGCTCAGTAGAATAAGTGCTTCCCTGGCAAGCACAAGGGCCTGAGTTCAATCCCTGGTTCTGCCAAAAAAATATAGAATAAACTCTATATAATACAGTAGAAGGGGTGAAAAACACCAGAAATTTTGCTGCAAATATATTACATACTGGAAACATGATCTTGATCAACTCATTTCTCTGAATTTCTATTATTTTCATTCATAAAATTAGAATATGATATTATATGCAAAAACACATATTGTAAGCTGTCATGTCCAGATTTGGATGCATAATTGCCATTGTTGTTGCTATTATTCATTAATTCAAGACACAGCATTTTCTATTTTTTTATCCTTATCTTCTGCTACCACCTTATACTGCCCAGGTAACACATTTTTATGATACATTTTTATTGTTATTTGATACACAATAATTTTATGTAGTTATGGTGTATAGTGTGACACTTCAATACATGGTGCATCTCATGTCTCCCCAATGGATGTCACACTTTTTAAAAAAAATTTTATTTATTTATGTGTGTGTATGTGTGTGTGTGTGTGTGGCCAGCTCAG
>NDGM011231334.1:2123-14321 GCA_002564305.1 Octomys mimax | reverse complement strand
AGGGGTCATAGACCACTTTGGAGAAAGCATATAATTTTGAGATAAAAAAAAACAAGCTTTTAGAAAAATGGATAACAGAGTTGGGATTGTAGCTCAGGGATGTTGCATATACCCACTTTTCTCAAGACTTCTGCTCAAAACAAGCATTGCAGAAAGGTGACATATTTTGGAATGACACGTTCTGACCTCCTAAAAATATGTGTCATCCAATACCAATAGCTAGCAAAGAATAGACTTTGTATACTATAAGAACAGAGAATAAGGTGAAAACCAAATCAGCATGTTCCAAATATAAAAGAAAAGGAGTTTCCAGTTTCAGTACTCAGTCCTGCTGACTGCACAATAACCAAGGACAAAAATGTCAGCTTGTGTCTCAAGTATGTGGAAGTCACCTAAACTATTTAAGAAAGTTGGTCAGATTTTAGGTCCCAAGCTTACCTGACAGTCTTTGATTCCCTATTTTACCACTTAAGTAGCTGCAAAACTTGACACAAATAGCTGAACTTCTATCATTTTTTGCATGGCACTTACATAAAGTGGTTTCAAGGAGAAATGAATAAGTGAATTTATGTAAATTACTAATCAAGGAGCTTGATGCATTGTAATTAGCCCACAAATGTTTGTACTTTTCCTTACTAAGCTATACTTACTACTACGTTTATAAGTGGCTATTTTTGGTCAGTTGAAATAAAGGGGAAAGGCTAAAATTTAACATCAAAAATTAGGATTGAGGAAGGGAGAAGAAGAAGAGAATAAAAGTTCAGGATAAGAGAGCATGTCTTGTGACTATAAAGTAATGAGGTTGACAATTTTCTTCCAAGGTAAATTGTAAAGGCAAATTCTTAAGAGGAGTTTCATTTCAAAAATGCTCTGAGCAAAGACAGTGAAATGGAATAAATTGTCTCCCCCTCAAGGGCCATCTTTGAAGTGAAACATTCATTTTGGTTATATATTCTGCAAAATTTACCCAAAAAGCCCTGGTTGCTATTTTTGAGACAACCTTCTTGCTATTCCTTAGACAACAAATTCTCTAAAATTGCTTTAGAATAATTTGTAAGTAAAGACGCATGAGTATCTGTGCATTTATGTGTGTGAATGCACACAGACGCTTCTCTATAGTAATTCAGGTAAACTCTATTATAAAGTGAAGATCAGACTCTAGATGGGAATACATCTGATATTATAAGGAAGGACGAAATTTCACTACAAAGGACGAAATTTCACTGTTCAGTTTGGTCACATGTGAACAGCCTCTTTAATATTTCAACAAACATTCTACAAACACTTATTGAGGCATTACAGCAGGTAGAAAAAGAGATTAGACAAAACCAAATCCATTTTGATATTGAACTTTTATGATCTCCTGAGTGAATGAGACACATAAATGGAACAGTGCTGGGGAGGGTTCTTCTGATGGGACTGAGGCATGGGGGGGTGGTGAGAGAGTACCAGGGAGGGGACAACAAGCATGCCAGCACAGGAGGGAGAGATATCCTTCTGAAAGTGTAACTTAGGCTACTACTTGGAGAATGGAAAGGCTCTGTAGGTGGAAAGAGTGAGGGAAGAGGCCACAGAAGCTGGATTTTTTTTTTAAAAAGTAAATGCTTCTCTTGGAGTTATTTCTTAAGAATTTTAACTCTCACTTCCATGCCTTCTGGTGCTAATCCCAAGTATTCTGTTGTCCTGTTGCAATATCTCTATGCATTAACTGTTTCCTCTGGTATTGTTTGTTAGTCATTACTAGTATTTGCTCAGAGTTGAATTGATCACTAAGTCGCCAGATGTCAACCTTTCAGTTCTGAAGAACTTCTGGACCCGGCATGCACCAAGCCAGTTCCAAATTTTGTTGGCAAGAGCTTTTCTAGAAGAAAGGAGAAGCAGATATGTACAGCATTTTCTATTTTGCCACCAGCCATGAAACTCCTATGAAATGTCCTCCAGATTCTGGATCTTGAATTTGCGGTGATTGTACAGAGCAAGCTGAAGAGGCAGGCAAGCAATCCCCTGCTTCTCGGTATCACAGTCCTTAGCTTTGCGTCAGTACTTCTCAGTGGTGTTCATGCTGTGCCGTGCTGCATTCTAACAAAATAGTGAATTTCCTCTTTCCAGTGGCAGGCAATTTTGTTTGTTCATGCTTTAGGTGAATAATACAGAGGAAAACTTGCGTGGACTTTGGACAGGAACACGGAGCACGAAGGTGATGTATTAATTTCCTTCCTTTAGAAATAACTAGAAATACCATACATGCTCTGTCTGGGGAGTACCTATGCTCAGCCAGTCAGGGAATATTTTATCATGTGTTGGAGTTTAAAGCAGGCTTGGGAGTCATGTGACCATGTTAAGCAACAAAGGACTAAATGATTAAGAAGTGGCAAACCTAGCAAAAAGTATAGCAGTTTCACTATGATGTAAAGGAACATTTGGTAAACTTCTAAGAAAATAACCAAATTTTGACCTCTGTCTTGGTTGAACAATTTAAAATAAAGACAATTATTCTGTTTTCAAGTATTTTGTGTGAAGCTGCAAATTATGATACAATTTTAATAATTAAAAATTTAAATGTATTACAGGATGTGGAGTTTTAGTTATCTAAACTTTATGCATATTGTATTGAATAATTCAGAGAAAATTAAAGTAGAAGAAAATAGATGCAGTGTACTGATAGGCATAAATACTATAACATACAGTTTATTTGTTATAATTGGTAATTTAAAAAGGATAGTTCCACACTGAATTTAGTTAGGACATATATTAGAAGGTGTGTTTCACATTATATGTCTTACAATATTGATTTGGACTGTCAGGACCCAAATTGACAGGTTTTTTTTTCTATTTTCTTATTTCTTTTAAAAAGAAATCTATGTTTGACCTCTCTTGCTGGCTTAAAGCTTAGCAGTAGAGTATTTAGGGAAAGATGCTTGTCCTTAGGATAGCTGGGCATGGATTCAGATCTCACTAGGGTTACATTCTCATTGCAGGAGCTTTCTGAGATTCCACTTTAAACTTGATGGCCACCGTCCACCAGAATTTCTGTGAAGAGCTAAAGAGATAATGTCTGAGACAGAAACAAATTAAAAACCAAAGTGTAGACTCTGTCACAGAACACATATATGCAAAATGTAATTTCCTCCCATATCTCATTACATACTCTCAACAAAATGTTAAAAATCTGACCTCATTCAAAATGCAATAAATATTAAATGAGTGAGAAGCCAGGCAAATTGGTTTCCAGTGACTTCAAGCACAAAGCACTCCTAGGATGGTGTGATGTCAGTGAACAGATATGAATGGAGTTTGTCTAGCACAAATAATATAAATGTCCTCTTATGTGAGTGTGTTAAAAATTAGTAAATGTTAATGAATAAAGTGCTAATGCTTGATTAGCCATATATTCCATATGCTTAAGCTGGTTAAATCTTTAGAGAAACTAAAATAACAGATTCATATTTTAAGTTTCTTCTTATAATATGTGACAATAATTTGTTCACTTTAGTACAATTTTATGCCTTTTGAAATGTCTTTATGTGAATCTATTAACTGCAAATGAGTCATTTTGGAAAGCTATAGGGAGTTTAATAACTGACAAAAAGCTTTAAATTGCTTACTTTGTATAAATAATATATATATATATATATATATATATATAATGATAATAGGTATGAATCATGCTACTTTGTTAATAATGCTATTATTTCTGAAAATATAAACAAGATTGTCTCCAGGGTGAATATGCATACACACAAGGAATAATATTTTTCAGACAACTCCGTGGAATTTTCTTAAAATTGAGGCTCCATGTTCACTTTTATTCACCTATATATCACTACTTTTATTTTGCAGTGGGTATTTAAGGTAATGACAAATGTAGAAAAGCAAAAGTTATTTTGGCGCATTAAATAGGCATTTGAAGTTAAGGCCTAAAACTAACGATGTATATCCTTAGCACGGACAGGGCTTGTGCTACATGTGGTGACAGGGATCAAACCGTGGCTCCTAGGCTTGCTTAAGCTGGCCTAAGCAGTCGCTTTAGACCACTGAGCTATCTCACCAGCGCAATATCCTTAGCAACTTTAAAATAGTGCTAGAAGGAAGGAATGAGTTGTGATATGTATGTGTGCCAGCTCCCCACAGTGAGCATGCTCATGATATGCTGCAGACGCATATTAATGAAGACGAGGTGATGAGATGGTGATGACAGGCTCAGGAGTCGTGAGGTAAGTGGAGAAGTTCTGCACAGTGCAGTCAACGGAAGGACTTCAGCCCAGGTCAGCTGACTCCCAATAGAATTATTTTCTGTGCATTGATGTTTATATTCTCATCACAAGATATAGGGATGCATGTATTTTAGGAGGAAAATCTTCCTAAATCCTATCACTTTCTCTTTTTGGAAAGGTATTAATTGTAACTCCTGATCATTTGATCTGTGGTACAGTGAGGGATCTGAGTTGTGTTGGGTAGTTTTGCTTTAAATGCAAATGCTGTGGCTGTTACTCTGTGCTCAGTGACTCACCCTGCAGTGCCTGGTTTTTCCTTGGTGTCAACCTGTCAGGGCTCACCTGTGGGTGACGCAGCATTCACTTTGTGTCTTCCCAGGGGATGGAACAGGACACGGAGTAGAAAGAGAATGAGCCTCAGAGCTGGGCAGACCCAGCCTCTCCAAGCTCACTCCTGAGGGACAGGCCACTCACAGTAAACAAGGCTCTGTTTATTCACCCTAAAAACTGAGAAACAAACACCTGTAATGAGCTGCTATGAACATGAAGTGGGCAGCGCTTGCGCGCTATGTGGTATGTTCTTGACAGGCATTAAATGCTCCGTAGATGTTCTTGCCCTGTAGCCTCTCATAGGAGAACATATGCCTTTGCTGTTTGGGGATAGTGCTAAGCTGGCTTGACAGAATACAGTCTAAAATAAACATGAATTAACTGATTTGTGACCGAGAGGCCCTCTCCATGACTCACCTTTATCTATCTTCGGCTCCCATTTCTAGGTTTTTTGCTATACTCCAAAAGAAGTAGAATTATTTGAACAAGCAAACCATTATACAGTGCTGCAAAATCTTAGAATTCAGTGTTTTTTATGTTCTATCATTAAGATAAAACACTTATATGCTAAAATTAAGAACTAAAGAACCATACTCACATATGCCATGAGAAAACTAATGGAGAAGTGAAAAAGAACAGTTATTTTTGGTGCAAACATTGAATTTTCCCAGGTTATTTATTGTATTAAATATTTTTCTTACAACATGCTTTAATTCCAAATGGCTTCATGAGTATTTTATGACACCTGCTTCAGATGGTGCCAGTTTTACATTTCTAATTTAATTTTATAGATCAAGAAGCAAGGTCTGGGGCCAGAAATATAGGTCAGCAGACAAAGCACTTGCTTAGATAAACTCAGGGGCCAGGGTTCAATCCCTTGCACCACATACCATGCTGGTCCCACCCCCAGGTGCACTGAGCTGGTGATGGAGTCAGGGCATCGTGGCACACACCTGTAATCCCAGTACTATGGAGGCAAAAATTAGGAGGATCATTACGAGTCCAAACTGCATCATGAGACCCTGAAAAAAAAAAAAGAAAGAAAGAAAGAAAGAAAGAAAGAAAGAAAGAAGCAAATTCTAAATTATACTGAGTTCTAGGTTTTCAATAAATTTAGCAAATTCTGAAAAACAGAACCCCCACTGAAATGAGTGCTAAGGAATTTTGTTTTGATGACTGAGAACTTAGTGTAGTGCTTTTTAGTTTGGATCCTAAATATTCTACAATGACTCCCATGTCAAAGACTTGGTCCCCAGATGACAGCATTGGAGCTGATACAGGTACAGCAGATAGCTCCCTGAGGTGTGCCCTTGAAGAGCTCATGGAAAACCCTTGTTCTCTGCCTGCCAACTGCTGTAAAATGAGCTGTTTCTGTTCATCCTCCTTTCCAGGATGCCATGACAAACCCCATTCAATGGACCACCTGACCATGGATTGAAACTTCTGAAACAGTGCACCAAGAGAAGTCTTTCCACCTTTGAACGTCATTCTTTCTAAACGTTTTAGCACAGTGATGGAATGATAGTTGACACAGGTGTGTAATCATAATCTGGTGCCTTTAATTATAACTTGACACTTCAGAGATACAGTAAGACACTTGCACTGAATTTTAGGTACCTATAAACAACAATGAAAGAGTTTATTTCTTCAAATATAGATATCCCACCTACTCCTTTTTTATTTATCATAGGAAAAAGAAAGGCTTAATTTTCTCCTCTTGATAGCAAAAAAAATTAATGCCTTAACAAAAATAACTTCTTTTTGACATTTATCTTTTTTATTATGGGTATATTTGATTGATAACAAAAATTCTGTACATATTCAATTGGTATGAAATTTGTTTTCAAATATCAGTTTCTCTTCCCTCTTATAGATCTAGTACTAAGGCTATTTATTAATTAGATTATTTTAATAATATAGGTGATAATATTTTCCAAGCATACCTACAACAGCATCTCACATTCCATATTCTCTGCTTACAATAAGGTTTCAACTTTCTTCAATCAGGAGCCAATGTCTGTGTTCTGCCTCCTTGCTTCTGGATGTGGCTAGCTCTATAGCAGAAGTCTGTGTGTGTGATGTCTCAGTCTAAGTCACCAACAGGGATGTAATTCCAGGCTCATTTTTGAATGTTTGTTGTCGTAAACCAGGTACTATGTTATAAGGAGGCACAAGCAGCTAATGGAGAAATCTACAGAGAACACAATGAAGAAAGACATCATGGACCACTGGCCTCTAGGTTAATAGCCGGTGCTAACTCACGTACCAGCCCTGGGTGTCAAGCCATCTTGAAGTTGATTCTGCAGCTTCCCTTTAGCTCATCCACACTGGTGCTGTACGAAGCACTGGTGACCAATTCCTTTGAAACTTGTTCCAGCTGTAGATTTGTGAACAAATTAAATGATTTCTGCTATCTTAGGTCCCCCAATTTTAAGATAATCATCATACATGATTTTCTTCAGCAAAGATAGTTAATATTCTATTCACATTTTATGTATTAAGAATGGTCACTGGCCATATTCCCAGTTGTGAGTAGAACATTTGTCTTTACACTTAACAGAGGACCTTTGCACACATTTTTCTATTAGCAACACACATTTTTCATTAGTAGAAGTATTGAAATATGTCAGTGTTGTGAGACATTTTCCTTTCACACAAATTTCTAAGAAAAATCACATCACCTATTTGAATAATAGTTTTACTATAAGCCAACAGTGGGGCTCAGAATTATGTTGGAACTGTCAATTTCAAGTTGTCTTTTATCGCCATTTGTAAAGCACAGATTTTATAATTTCTACCCTCAATAATATGTCTCTGAAGAGCTACTTCCTCACTATTGACTCAACTATGTAGTAAATACAAAGGAAACTTTATTAAGAAAGTGTGTCGATCATTATTCAAACCACTTTGTTCTTCTCTCATCAAAATGGCTTTATTCTTTAAGTGGTAGATAAAAATAGTGTCACTGCCCATTGAGATAAGGCATCCTCACTTAATAGCATTTTCCTGAATGCGTTCATGTTCACCAAATGTCTGAACTCAAACAGTCTCAAATATTATTAATCTTTCTGTTTTCAACTTTCAGATAGTTGAAACACAGACTGGACTGAGTAAGTCCATATTATTCTGCATGAATATCTAAATTTTCTAGGAAATTTTAAATCAAACTTAGAAAAAACAGAGAAAGAAATTAAAACAGAATGAACATATACACATGGGGATTATGATCAGGCCAAAAGGATGATGTTCTGACTCTAATGTGAGTAAATATATACTATTATCTACAATAAGTCATTTGTAATTAATAAAACAACCTAATGATACATGAGAATCATCTCAAAAGAGCTTTTTTAACCCAAAAAAGATAATTGCTTTGAATTGCATGGTAATTAAAGGATTCATCTATTCTAATAAATAAGAGACTATAGATGATACTGTATAACAAGTACATGAAGCAAATTGATAAATTAAGAAAAAACTTGAATGAAAATAATACTTTAATTTGACAAGTAATGAGCTAAATTTATATATAGTCTGAGAATTCATAAAACATTTCAATGTTTAGAAAAACCTGTACTTTAGATTCAAGATAAAAAGAAAAGGGAAATACATACACAATGAACTGAACTACTGATTTAAAATAAATGAACGGCTAAATGTATGTATAGTATAAATAGGTAAATCCACATATATAGATGACAAGTATCAGATGCATAAAATCAACTGCAAATTGAAAATCATTGAGTTGTACATTTCATATTCCATAAAAACAGGTCTTCAATATATTAGTAAAGCAAGAACTATAGGGATTCCATACAATGCAGACAGGAAGACGACCTAGTATTTTTCAATAACATGGCAACAATACTAAGCTCTGAAACTTTGGTTGGAGCTGCTATGTATTCAACAAATCCTGCTTCCCTTTTCTTCATATACACAGAGCTGGATAAGATCTCTTGACAAATGTTAGCTCCCCTATTAGAAGGACATGTGTTTAAGATTTGGCCAATAGAATGTGGTGAGAAGTTATACAGGAGGTGTGATTAGAACATACAGTGAAATCTTAAAGAAAAGTAGAAATGTTACCAGAGATTCCCCGCAAGATTCCCTCCATTGCTTTAAACACACTTTTACTTGTTCTTGCCACTTTCTGAAGCAGCTCTGGAAGTTATTTTGTGAATCTCTCCAGAAGGAAGGACAGTGGATGCTGCTTCCTAGTGACATCCAAAGATAGGGCTCTTAAAACCATACAGTGTCCTCATCTACCTTATTCATCAGATCAGGATCATATGATATCTGTCTCTTAGTCCAAAACAAAATGATCGTGAAAGATACACACTTTTTAGCAATTCAGAAAATCCAGACAGCCATAACAACACAACCAAAGAGGATTTCCATGAAAGGATGTTACAGAAAGACTTCAGAAAGTGGGAAGAACTATGGGATAAATATGTTTATAAGTGATGAGAGGGATTAATATATCAAATTGTTACTGCAATACATTTTTATTAATTATATGGTACACTTGGGTATACACGAATATCACATTCATCATAAGAAACTTGTAGCTATATATGATGTAACAATTATTTTTCTCATCCCCCTAACTTCCCCTCAACCCTTATTCCCTTACATTTTCTTTTGTCTTGTTGAGACAGGGTCTTGCTTTGTAGCTCAGGCTGTGCTTGAGCTCACCTTGTAGCCTAGGCTGGTCTTGAACTCACAATGAACCTCCTGCCTCAGCCTCCCAAATGCTGGGATTACAGGCATGCACAGCCACGCCCGGCCCTCTTTCCTACTCATCTTCAAAAGCGTTATATTTTTTACTTGTTTTAACACATTTTCTTTTCCCTTCCTTCCTTTTCCCTTATACCCTCCTTAGTTACCCCTCCCATTTGAGCACTGTCTTCCTGTTTGGTAATGTGTAGTATACATTGGGTCCTTATTTAAACTTTCAATTTCTCATATCAGAGAAACAATATGATAGTTACACATGTGTCCAATTTATTTTACTTAAGGCTATGATTTCAAAGTGCATCAATTTACATAAAAATGTATTAAATTTATCCTTATTTATGGCTCAGTTGTACTCCACTGAAAAATCCCACATATCTTCTTTATCCATTCATCAATTGATGGGAAATTGGGCTGTTTCCAAGACTTAGATGTTATGAACTGTGCTTCTATAAACGTGGATGTGGATATATCACTGTGGCACGATGTTTTGAACTTTTTGGAAGCTAGCAAGAAAAGGAATAGCTGGGTCAAATGCAACCTATACTTTAGTTTTTGGAGGCATTATCATACTGAGTTCTACAGATGTTGTGCCAGTCTGCATGGCCACCAACAGTGAAGAAAAGTTCCTTTTTCTGCATAGCCTTACCACCACGTGTTACTGGGGGATTTCTTGATGATAGTCATTTGTTCTGGGGTAAGATGGAATCTCAGTGCTGTTTTGATTCGCATTCCTTGAATGACTACTCATGTTGAACATTTTTATCACGTATTTATTTTCCATTTGTTAACTTAATCATTTGGAAAGTGTCTGTTTATTCCAGATGCCCATTTTTGGATTTTCTCTTTAAATTTGCAAGGGAGAGATCTTTCTTTTTGAGTCCCTCTTATATTTGAGATATAAGATCTTTGTCTGAAGAACAGCTGACAAAAAGTTTTTCCCACTCTGTGGGCTGTCTCTTTACTCTATTGGTGATTTATTTTGCAGTGCAAAAGGTTTTCAATAAGATGATATCCCAATTGCTATTTGTAATATTTCCTATGTGATTGGTGTTTTGTTGCTAATGTCTTTGCCTACCCCTATGTCTTCAAGAATTATACCTATTTTAATTTCCACCATATTCAGTGTTTCTTTTAATATTTAGATCTTTTCCCAGGTCCCACATGCCACACTGGCCCTGCCCCTGGTTTAGGATGAGCCAGAGACCAAGACAGGGTATGGTGGCACACGCCTGTAATCCCAGTGCTAGGAAGGCTGAAAGCAGGAGGATCCCTCCAAATCCATGCTGTGTAGTAAGACCCTGTACCAAATGCATAAATGAAAAAAATTAGATCTTTGATTCATTTTGACTTTAGTGCATGGCAATAGGGGTAGGTCCAGTTTTAGTCTTTGGGATATGGAAAGCCAATCTTTCTAGTACCATTTATTGAAGAGGCTATCTCTCTTCCAGTGAACATGTGTGGCCACTTTATTGAAGATATGTTGGCTGAGTGTGTTTGTAGGTGAGTCTGCATCTTTTAATATGTTCCATGGATCATTGGGTCTTTTTTTTCCAGTACCATGCTGATTTTATAATATTAGCTTACAGTATAATTTCAAGTCAAGGATTGTGATGCCCCCTGTCCTGCCTTGTTGTCCAGAATTGATTTTGCTATTTTAGATCTTGTTTGGGTTAAGTAAATTTTAGGATTGTTTTCTCTAATTATGTGAGTTATGGCATTCATAGTTTGATCTGTATTACATTATCTCTGTATAATAATTTTGGAAGTAGGGTAATTTCCCTGTTGGTTCTTCCTACCCAATAGCAAGGGATATCATTTCATTTTCTGATCTCTTTTTCAGAATACAGCCATTTTCAATGTAAATATTTTTTATTTCCTTTCTTAGGTTAATGCCTAATCATTTTTTACAATGCTATTATGAAAGGTGTAATTTCCCTAATTTCTGTCTCGGTGAATTTGTTGTTTGTGTACAGAGACGTTATTGATTGTTGAGTGGTGACTGTATCCAGCTACACTATTGATTTGCTTATTAAATCTAGAAGTATTTTGCTGTAATTCTTGTAGTTTTCTATATGTTATCTTTTCACTTTCCAGTATTTTTGGTCCTCTGTTATTCCATTTCTTTTTCTTGTCTTATTGCTATAGATAATGCTGCTAGAACTATATTGAATGAGTAGCAATAGTATAAATACTTGTTTTGCTCCTGATTTTAGAGTAAAAATATTTTTTTGAGCATTCAGTATGATATTGGATGTTGGTTTGTCATAGATGGCTTTTTCTAGGTTGAACATAGGCTTCCTTTTCCACATTAGGTAGTATTTTATCTTTATAATGAATGGGTATTGGAGTTTGTCAAATGCTTTTTTCTGCATCTACTGAGATAATTATATAATTTTTGTCCTTGACTGTACGGACAAGGTATATTAGATATATTTATTTGCATACTTTAAACCATCCTTGAATCTCTGGGATGAATCCCAGTTGGTCTTGGTGTATAATCTTCTTGATGTTTTTGCTGTATTCATTTTGCCATAATCTTATGGAGGACTTTTGGATCTATGTTCATTGGAAGACTGGCTTGTAATTCTCCTTTATTTTAAATTTTTTTATTCTTATTTTTTCTGTATTTTAGGGAAGGGTCTAGAGGGTGTTGAGTGTTTCACTACTAGATTGGACTCATAGTAATTCTCCTGTTTAAAGCCTCCCAAGTGCTGGGATTGCAGGCACACGCCACCACATCCAGTCTCAATTGCAGTGTCAGCACACCCCTGGGACAGGGCTGGCACGGCAGGCCTGGAGATCAAACCCCCAGCCCTAAGCCTACTTGCAGCTGCTTTAATCTGATGAGCTATGTGGCCAGCCCTAATTCTTCTTTCTTTCTTTCTTTCTTTCTTTCTTTCTTTCTTTCTTTCTTTCT
>NDGM011231324.1:3638-23300 GCA_002564305.1 Octomys mimax | reverse complement strand
CGAACTCAGGACCTTGCATTTGTGGAGCGTGCACTTACGCTTCTGAGCTAGATCCCCAGCCCTCTTTTGCATTGCGCCAACTCTCTTAAGGACGTAAGTAGGGGATGGTGATTTTAGGAGCAGGCTGGAAACTGTGTATAAAGTAAAGGATGGACCATATTTGTGCACATCAGTCGTGTGCAGGTATTGCCATAGAAGGTAATAATTAAGAGATGCTGTTTACAATGAGTATCCTTTTCATTGGATTTTTCCTAACTACAAATGAAATTTCATATTACATCTATAAGTAGAAACAACAGTCACACAGTGACTATACAAATTTAGGTTAAAATAAAAATGTATTTTTTGTTTCATAAAACATTTACTGAATCTTTTAATGAATGATGAAGTAGCAGCAATGTATGCAAAAATGATATTTAATGACTGTAAGCAAAAAAGAAAAGCAATATAATTGTGCTTCTTTTACAGAGTGGGGACAGTGAAACGTTTATCATTCCCCACATAAACGTGAAACAATATTCACATAGAATGAACACCCGCACAAATAACTAACAGGCGATGAACACATCCACTTTCAAGCAAAGGAAAACACAACCTGAGAAACGCTGGCCTTATTCATACTTAAAGTTAACGTACTTGCTGTATTTAAAAATTCCCGTAGGAGCTTTTGATCAATTCAAATTTAAGAGATGCTCTTTTAAAAATTCTTGTTACCCTCTTTGGAATTAGTTTGTAGTTTCCCAAGTGACTCCAGTAAAAATTATTTCGTTTTAAATACACAGGTTTCTTCAATAATATTTCACTTTGTTTATGGCTATATCTAGTTCTTCAGCAAATAAAAATATCACTAAACCACAAACTCCTCAGGAGTTACATTGTTTATAATTAGTGTGATGGCCCTATACTTTCCCTAGGTAAAGCTTAATGGTATCGTTTTTCAGAGCA
Organism: Octomys mimax; assembly: GCA_002564305.1. Classification (NCBI taxonomy): domain Eukaryota; kingdom Metazoa; phylum Chordata; class Mammalia; order Rodentia; family Octodontidae; genus Octomys; species Octomys mimax. The sequence goes on along the minus strand of NDGM011231324.1, from coordinate 22,355 downwards.
ATAAAATATTTCAGATTGATTAATTTGACCTGCCTTACTGCATTATGAAGTGAATGGTGTTTTCTTTTTTAAAAAATCATTTATTTATTTATTTATTTATTTATTATTTAGCACAGGGTCTCGCTACACAGCTTGGACTCAGTGATCCTCCTGTCCCAGCCTCCCCAGCACTGGGATTATTGGATTACTGGCATGCCCCACCACCCCTGGTTTCTTGGGCTGGCTCAGCACGGAGCCACCATGGCATGCAGTACGGGGGATCAAACTCAGGTCCTTGTGCTTTCCAGCCCTGAATGTAGTGTTTTAAAACTGTCAAATATAAGAATTCGGTAATCTTCCCAATTTCCCAAACACACATCTTGCATTTTCTGTTCTGTAGATAACTTGTGATGAATTTCAACTGGGTTATGTGGGATTTTTGCTATTAGTTCTTTTAAAAATAATGAGGTACATTTTTCCCCATGGAGAAACTCAATAGATAATTTCCTTTCTCTTCATGCAACCGAAATGTGTGTTATCTTCTGATTTAAGACGCAGTTTTATTTTCCTGTCAGAAATGAAGCACCTCACAGCGGCAGCCGGGCCTCCTTTGTGCTGGGCTGCCATGTCAACGCTGCCTTTTTCTCTGAGAGCAGAAACACTTTCAAGAGCAGGCCCTTGAGTTTCTCACTCGATACCACCACTTGCCTGCTCTGTGTATACTGCCGAGTAAAAGGGAAGAGGCGAAAGCGTGTAGGAGCGCTCAGCACACGCTCTGGCCCGCCACGAGGAGCGAGTCCTAGGCTACTTCAGCAGGGGTCTCCCTTCAGGCAAGCCCCGACTCGCACTCGCGCACCTGCCAGTGGTACCGGAGGGTGTCTGCTGCGGTCCAGCAGACGATGCATGCCAGGCATGTTACTGGTAAAATGTTCAAATTAATTATCGTCCAGTTCTAATGACTGTCCATTCCTACGGGCTGGACAAGGAGGCTATAGGCCAGTAGACAGCAAGACCACCTGAACATTCCCTGTTCAAAAAAGCCTATTTAAGTTAAATTTGTCTCAAAAGTGTATCATCAGGATAAGGTTAGACCTATTAACGTTGTTCAAGGACGGCACTATCATGTGTTGGCTGTGATGGCATCGAGTTTCCCCCAAGAAAACCAAATAATAACTTATAAAAGCATAATATATAGTGTGTGAGTGTTCAAGTTATGAGAACTGTTAGTTATTTGGTGGTATCGTTTGATAATATCATGCTTGTCTAAACTTCTTTCTTGTTGTGAACTGTTTCTTGTTTTCACGTCTGCTAAAAGAGGCAAGTGGGTGAAAAGCTTCAGTGTGAGAAGTTGAGCCACACACGCCCAGGGCCATAACTCTAGTAGGCGGGAAGGCAGCGCTGAGCGGTAGCCGCCGAAACTGATTGCATCCTCCCAGGCTTGCCACCGCTGGGTTTTCAAGAGTGGACTGAAGCGCTCCGGACAGTGCACACTCGCTTCTCCTCCTGAGCACTCAGATATCAAAGTCTCATCTAGCCTCACTCCGACAGAAGGCAGAGGAGGACTTTGAGCCTGGAGTGGCTGCAGCATGCTCTTGTAGGTTCAGGCCTCCGACAGACCCTTCGTTTCACACCACAGCTCCACTGCTGATGAACGGAGCCTGCACAAATCGCTTAATTCTCCACACTTCTGTTTTTCCATTGGAACACAAGTGTACACTATTATAAACACTATTGGGGTTTTTTTTGGAAATTTAGGTGATAATGCAGATGGTAGGTCTGACCTATAATAAAGGTTTAATAAATGCATTGCCACCGCAGTTATGATGACAGTAATGACAATGCGACAGCAAAGAAGCCTCCTCATCCCACCCTTTTGGTGATGGTCTCTGATTCTGCTTCAGAGTTGCATGTGCTCTTCAGGGGGTGGGGGGAGAATTTGGCCTCTGGCTTCTTACCTAAGGAGGCTGGAGTTTCACTTTCTGTCCTGCTTTAGGTGATTGAGTGGATGGGGCAAGGTGTGTTCTTTTTTAAATTGATAATTAGTAAACAGTGGAGTCAGGGCTGTGGAGAATATTACGTTTCTGATGAAATCCCCTTAAGGGAGCTAATCCAGGCTAGTCTCATGTGAGATTATTTAAATATATTCTAGTAGCAAAACTGACTCTCATGGGCTATCAGTGTGACACCTGGGGGTCAGCCGAGTTAAGTATCATGGGATTTGAGCTTTGCGAGATGTCTTGCACATTTCTCAGTATGAGGTCATCAAGTTCTAAAGATGGGACCTGAGTCTTGTGCAGGGGTTAAGCCTCCTTGCTGAATCTATACTATTAGTGGGCACACTATGAGGTTTCCTTGTGCTTATTAAGAGTAAAATAGTGTATGTACATGTACATGCGCACATGCCTGTTAGAACCGGAATGAGGATCATGCAGCATGCTCGTGCCATGGTGACCTGCGTGCCAGGCTCCTCGATGGTGGATGGCCGTGTGCAGCCTCCCTGTGCACTGTCTTTACTCCTGCAATAGTACTTGGCCACAAGGAAGGGAATGAATGGACTTGAATGAGCCTTGAGCTCAAATTCTATAAAGGCCAGTTCCTGGCTTATGTTGCTGCTAACCTGAACTCTCTGAGCCTCAGTTTCCTCATCTGTAATGTAGTAGTAATATTTGCTGCATTGATTCGTGATGGAGATAGTAGATAATGCAAAGTGACTGGCACTGAGCTCTTCGGAGACATCAGCTGTTGCGAATGAGATCATCCAGCCACGCTGCCTATTGATTTTCCGTGGCTGCTATTCCTCTTCCCCGCCAGTGGTCCTGCTATTGACTTGTTTGCCCTTTGCATGGGGAATGTGGGTCGGTGTTATAAATGTCACTGCTGACAAGGAAATGAAGTGCGGAGGCGCTGGGTAGCCAGGGCAGCAGCTGTGTCTAGCCCCTCGAGGCTGGAGGAACACAGAACTGGCTAAACGATCAGGAGTGGAAGAAGGAGTAGAGAAAGCACAGAATACAATCTCAGATTCCTTGCCATGAGGGAGGAGAGGAAGTCAGGGGCTCACAGAGGCCTGGGTGGCCACGGCTTGCTGAGTAACCTACCAATATTTTATATTTGCAGGAAACCATTAAAGACAATAAACTGGGTACTGAAACAGTTTAAACTTGTTGAAACGCATGATTAGTTTGTACTGATCACATCTCTGTCATCCACATTAGAAGGCACCAAACCTGAGTTCCTGAGTTTTGATTTTTTATTTCTACAATTATTCTACCATTATTGACAATTATCAATGTTGGAGCTAGGGTCTTGTGGGAAAGACTTATTGAAAAGCATCTCGTCTTTTATTTCACAATTTTTAAAATTATTTATTTATTTATTTATTTGGTACAGGGTCTCACTACACAGTGTGGACTCCTACTGATCCTCCTACCTCTGCCTCCTCAGTGCTGGGATTACAGGCCTGTGCCACTATGCGCAATCTTGGGGAGTGCATGGTGTGCCTGGGATTCTGGTGCTAGCCCTGCATGCAGTACTGGGGTTAGGGGATTGAACTCAGGTCCTTGTGCTTGTCAGGCAGGTGCTTAAACCACTGAGCTATCTCCCCAGCCCATCACCTTTTCTTTTCTGAACCATAAGGTTGCCTATTTCTAAGTGGAGAAAATAAAAATTTACATTATTCCACTTCATAAATTTCTGGTATGAGTTCATTCCTTATAGTAATCTACTTTTGAACTGTAATGCACAGGAAGATCTGGAAATCATTTCTTTATCTTTCCCACTTATATTCTCAATTTTTAAAAGTCTCCAACAGAGTAGAAGCTTTGCACAAGGCAAGTGTCTCTGAAAAGATAAATGTTACATCTGAAAAGATGTTTGTTATTGGAAAAATTATTTCTTAGCATTATTTGTAGATAGCTCATTTGATACATACTTCTTGGAACATATTATACTCAAGGCAAGGTAATAACTGAAAATATGAAAGCTTTAAGGAGCCGTGGCCTGTGGGCCTTGGTTACCAAGGTGAAAAAGCACCTGGCTGGGGAGCAAGACACTGATGTGATAATTATAATATGAACAGTTCGATGCGTCCAGGGCAGACTGCGTGTAAGGCCTTTTAGAAGGAGAGAGTATTCTTAGTTTGTTAAACACTGTTTCCACAGGGTGGTAGTTTATCAGCAGTAGAGGCCCAGAGCATGGTCCTCGCCTCTTTGGAGGGCCTCAGGGCTGTGTGAGTATATGGCAATTGCACGCTTGCCACAGAAAAGGGAAAACTGAGTCAAATTCGTCCCTCCATAGAAGAGAACAATCCTCTGCGTGACAACCAGCCAACTTCTGAGACAACATCAATTCATTCCTGAAGCCTTCTATGGTTTAGATGGGGCCTGGAGCCCAACCCTACATATGCTGGAATTTGGGCTTCAGTGTGATGGTGTTGGAAAGAGGAACCCCAAGAGGGAACACTCCTGGAAGAGCTGTAGGTCACCAAAGGCACTGGTCCCGGGAGGAACTGTCCTGTAGTCTCTGGTGAGTTGTGCAGAAAGTTATGTTTTGAGAGCTTGAGCCTGGCTCATTCGGGCTCACTCTGGTTTCCTCTGTGAAATGTAATTCCTTCCTTCTGCGTGTGCTCCCGCCGTTGCTACCCACCGCATTTGGGAGGCAGGGGAAGGACCTGTGGCAGAGTGAAGACCTTGCCGGCTCCATGCCTTGCAGCCTCCACAGCTATAGCTAAGTGGACTTCTTTACATCATAAAAGTATTTAATACCTTTTGCAGTGACAAAAGCTAACTCAAAGACAGATCCCTCATTCATTAGCTACCTCTGAGCCCTCTGACCTCCTAATTAATGTGACAGTGACAATTAAATTTGAGCATGAGATTGTGACTGGGGTCATTCAAACTATAGCATACTTTCCAGCTGAGATGACCTGGAGTGACAGGGCCTAAGAGGGCACGCCTCAGGACCTGCCTTGAAGTGTAGATTTGGTCTGAGTAGGTTTAGAAAAGAAAAGGCGGCAAAGACAATTTGAGAGAAGCAGTAATTAGGGCACCACAGAAAGTCCTGCACATGCAGGAGAAAGAAGAGAGATAAGGAAACAAGGACCTTCAGGTAGCAGGAGAGTGCAGGAAAGCCCAGACTTCATTGTGTGGGTAGTAAAAGGCCTCAGCGCCAGAGCTGCTATTTGTCTCTCCCTGGAGCACAGTGGATAGATGGAGGCAAGAGACTTAGCGTGGAAGATTTATTCATGTGTATCCTTCAGGTAAGAAGGGCTGCAGCATTCACTGTGGCACAGCAGTAGGTCAGGGAGCAAGTCCAGGTGAAGATGGTGGACTAGGAACTGTTGCTTTGGGTAATTTACTGGGTGGAGGAGTGGCAGAATCTGGAGAGCAAAATGGGAGAAAGAAGAGGAAGGGAGAGCTCATTCCAGAGGCAAGCCTAGCACTCTTGTCTGGCCTACACTGGGTTCACTAAGGGAAGGAACCTGTTGCCATGGATTATAAAGCCCATCTCCTTCTTTAAGCACACCAGCAGCTTTGGGGGTATGAGAGATCTTGGTCATCCAGGACAGGGGAAAGAAGAGCCTATGACTCCAGGTAGTAGAGGAGAGAGTCCTGTTCAGGACCTTCGCAGTGGTGACATTCGTGCGCCGCCACAGCTGCCACAGACCTCTCTGCCCCTATCTTAAATTTGCTCACAATTCCTTGACTTGGGTTTCCTATCTGTGCGTTTGCTGCTTCCGTGGGGAAGGCTATGGTGAGGCAAGTGGCAGAGTCGTTTGTTGTCCATGTTTTATCAGTCAGGCTCACGCCACTGCTGTCTGCTCTTGCTTCATGCATGGCTCGCAGTGTGGTGCTTTTGATCAGTGTGCTGCTGACGGAATGCTTGTTTTCTTTCTTTCTTTTTTTTCTTTTTTATATGTGTTTGCTATGGCATCTCACTACACAGCTTGGACTCACAGTGATCCTCCTGCTTTCAGCCTCCCCAGCACTGGGATTACAGGCATTCGCCACCACACCCGTCCCTGTGGCTGGCTCAGCATGCCCAGGGGTGGGGCTGGCATGGCAAGTGGTGCCAGGAACGAAACCCTGGTCCCTGCACTTGCCTAAGCAGGCACTCAGTCCCCTGAGCTATCTTGCTGGCCCAGAATGCTTGTTTTTCATGCAGAAGGAAATTGCCTGTGTTCTTGGCAATGGATTTAGAACCCAGAGGAAGGTCACCAGACATTCTGATCTTCCCAAGATGGGGCCATTTTAGAGAACCAGGGTGATGGCAGCTCAAACTGAAACAGTTGTGGGCTAGTGGGAAGGCGGGTCACCCTAAAACATGCTCAGTTTAGGGGTTCATAATAATCTAGTGAACTTGGAGTCTGAGCCTGGTAAGCAGTTTTTCTCATGCTCTTTACAGTGACAGCTGAATCCAAATGCTACTGTTCAGGAAGGTGGACTATGAACCAACCCAGATGAAAAGGGTCAGGTATGAGAGTGTGCAGTGCTTACTTAGTGCTTGGCATGCGCATGCAACACCCCGGGGGCTGAGACCACAACATAAGCCCCTGAAGTCGTCCTACTCAGGGACCAGGGAGATGGCTCAGGGGAATAAGTGCTTCCCTGGCAAGTGCAAGGGCCTGAGTTCAATCCCTGCTGCTGCCAAATAAGTAAATAAAGAAACAAACATAAATAAGAATATAAAGTTTTCCTACTCTTAAAAGTCCAGCAATCTGAGTGGGAACCAAAACTGTGTGCAAATAGTGGTCTTTAAAGTATAAAATTATGGTCTATGGATACAGAGAAAGGAGCGATTGAAGCTGGGACCATCTGTGACCAGGATGCTGTCCTCTCCCCGGTCCCAGCCAGAGGATCCGAGACGCCTTCACTTGTAGCTTGAGCAGAGCATTGTTGCCTTCTATTAGAGAGCTGTCAGGTGAATACTGAGGTGTGATTACCCTTGCCGGCTCCTCACTTCCTTAGTGGAATCCCTGAGACGGGCTAAGGTTTAAGGAAAGCAGATTTATTGAGCTCATAGCTTTGGAGGCTTGAGTTCCAGACAGCATAGCTGTGGCTCCGGCAGCTGTGACCAGGGCTCAATGGCTCGTGGCAACTTGTATGAGAGAAGGACTGAATTTTTAAAGAAAGCCAGAGTGAGAGACTGGGTGGAGCCAGGCGCAACCTTTTATAGTCACCCTCTCCAGTAAGTACTGAAAGGTGTCATGAGACATCCTGAACCCTTCTGAAAGCAGGTCCCAGAGTGACTTAATGACTTGCCGCTGGGTTGCACCTACAGAGATCCCCAGCTTCCCACATCAGCACCCTGGGAGCTCTGCTTCCCCTGCGTAAACATGGGGGACACACCAGCAGCCGAAGCATAAGGGTATGAATGTATATATCTGCACATGCCAGTCCATGTGTATATGTGTGTGTGCACGTCCACATTTCTAGGCATATGGGTGTGTATCTTTTTATATATACTTGTCTCTGTGTGCACACTTGTTTGTGGCTTGTGTCTAGATGTCGTCCCAAAGCCACATGTGCTCATAGGTGGGGCTCTTTACAGATGGCTGTATCTAGAGTATATGATAGGGTTAAGGGCGGGTGGTTACCGAATTAGTCTACTGATTAGTTTAGCATAGTTCTGGGTGTGGATAACAGGAAGCCCACTCTGGGTGTGGGTAGTCCAAAAGGCAGGTAGTCTGGAGGGGATGAAAGGAAGAGGTAGGTTTGCTGTTGTTACTTACAGTTGTAGCTGCTGCCACTGCTGCTGCTGCTGCTGCTGCTGCTGCTGCCTTCTGCCTGCCCTGCCACACCATGACTCTTCCTACTCTGCCAGGACCACCTCTTCCATGTCACCTTGCTTTAGAACTAGCTGATAATGAGCAGAGACCTCTACAAATTGTAAGCTGAAATAAACATTTCTTCCTTTAACTTGTGAGCATTAGGTCTTTTGTCCCAATAATGAGAAATGTAACTAAGACAGATTTTGGTACCAAGAGTGGGGTAATTTCTGTGATACTACCTGGTTATGTGGTTCAGAAGCCTTTGGAACTGATTTAGGGAAAAAGTTTCAAAAGGTTTGGAGATGCCTGCTGAGGAAGCACCTTGGAAACCCTATAAGCGCAACTTGATGGGAGATGCTGATTAGAGCTCTAGTATCGCACTGCTGACAGAAATGGTGCCAGTGAAGAGCAGGTTCAGGAAGTTTCAGTTAGGAAAAGCGGGCTGTTGGTCACTTTGTCTCAGCTATGAGAAAAGTAAATGAGGTAATATCTATGCTGTATGTGCACATGTTAGTATTTGTATTTGTATATCCTTGTGTATGCTTCTGTGGCCATGTGTGTGTACATATGTATTTTTCCTTGTGTGCCTCTGTGTTTTGGTGACCTCTGCCCAATTACCAAGTCATTCTTTCCTATGGGAGCCCTGATCCCTTTTAGAAGGTTTCCTTGTGTTTCCAATGATCTAGTACTGTTTACTTAAGTTTTAGAATGGGGTGACCAAAGGGCAAAGACTGGGAGCTACCCTGAAAAAGAGGGTCAAGTCCCTAATTAAGCAAGCTCTAGTACCTTCACTCTTAGCCATATTTCTGTACAGACTGATTGTTTAGGGAACATGTTTTGCCTGTCTTGTTTGCACAGGGAAGTGTTGGAAGTCATGTTAAGGAAGGGTCACACTGGCGATCTTAGTGTCTGCTGCATGATCGTCAATTCCTCTGCTATTTGTCAGTCAGCTCCTTGGACCCATGTGTGTTTCTGTCACTTACCTGCTGTGACTCTCCAGCCCTATAGCACCGGCTGATTCATTTCTCAGAAAAATGGGTATTTATAGCTGTAACACATACTGTTCAGAGCCATTTTATTTTCTTTATAATTTCTATGTGTGTGATGTAAGTATACACACTTGGTTTAGAGAGCACAGATGATTTTAGATGCCAAATATCTTTAACTTAGCGCCCACCTATATCAGTCAGAGTTCAAACAGTGAAGGCTCTCTGTAGTGATGATGTGCTCAGATGCACCATACAGAATTTGCTGTTGCATATCTTTTCTTTTAAACTTTTTGGTACCTGGGATCACACTCAGCACCTTGTACTTGTCCGGCAGGCACTTCTGTTGACGCACTGTGCCCCTGGCTGTGTAGTTGCACTTACTGACTTTGGTCTATAGTCTGAGATCCACAGGTGAGGCCAGCAAGAACTGCAGGCAGGGCTTTCCAGGCACTGGCAAAAGCTGTGCCCATAGAAAGCGCTGCCTGCTCTCCAGAAGCCCTCAGGCTTGGTACCACAATCTATTTCTGTTGTCATTGAATTGAAATCCCCATGACATAAAAGTAACTATTTTAAAGTCAACTGCCTTGATTAGATTGCTGTATGTTTTGCACACATATCAAATTACCTGCATATCTCATATGTACATGTGTACAATTGAAATTATGAATAACAAATGCATTTAGTTAATTTGGACATCATAGTGCAGTGATCCATGCATATCCATGTTTTCTGAAGCACAACTCATAATAACTAAAATCTTATATTCAACAACTAGTGACTGGGAAGGCCCGTAAGGTAGCTTCATGACTAAGTGCCTGCTCAGGAAAGTGCAGGGTCTGAGGTTCCACCCTTCCTACCACATGCCCCACAGGTCCTGACGCCAGATACGCTGAGCCTGCCACTGAGACTGGGCGTGGTGGTGCACACTTGTGATCCCAGCGCTGGGGAGGCTGCAAGCAGGAGGATCACTACGAGTCCCAGCTGCATAGCGAGACCCTGTGTCAAATGCATAGAAACAAAACAAACAAAAACCAATGAGTGGAAAAAATGTAGTATTTATAATGAAATATTATCTGATATAAATAAGGACAAATTTGAGTCATTCATAGAATATGAATACCCGCCGAGCTCAAAATGTTAAGTGAAATAAATCAGAATCAGACGCAAACTTAAATATCACATGGTTTCTTTTATATGAGAAACTCAAAGAACAAATAAATTAAATAGTAAAATAAAGATGAATAATAGGAAAAGAGGAGATAGGTGTTTTGCAAATTTTAAGGGGACTAAGAGACAGAAAGGGTAAAACACGAGAACAAAGGTAAAGAGAATTAAGATGTGTTCTGTACACATGTGGACTCCTCAAAAAGAAGGTAACCGTTGTGTACTACAAATGTTAAAAATTTACACAGCTCAGAGACAACACAGTTGTTTAAGTCGTTATGTCTCCCTAGCTTAAAATGCTTCATCACTCAGAAAGGAGATTATAACGTCAGGCAGTCCTTTGGCACCCTTCTGTCTTGGTAGCTCTTGGCAACCACTAATCTTCTGTAGTTACTGATTTACCTATTTAGCATGTTTCACATAAGGGGAATCATATGGTGGGGGACACTTTGTGTCTTCATAACATTTTACTATATAACAGTGTATTATTTCAATAGAGATGAATAATATTATATTGAATGTATATTGAAGTCCATTTATTCTTTTATGAACATATGAGCTGTTTTCAGTCATTGTAAATATGCTGCAGTGAACACATGTATACAGTAGCTGCCTGCTATTCTTGGTTCCACTTTCACAGACTCACTCACAGGTTTTCAAAGCATATTTATTTAAATTATTTATCATGGATTTTTTTTTTTTTGCTATATCATGGGGTTGTGTGTTAGTGCCCAGTACTGTGTATGTATTTATATGGGTAGTATTTATAGTTTTAATGATTTTTGCCTAAAATTTTTAAATATATAAAATATATTAAAATTTTAATTCTAGCATATTAAAAGAACATTAAATTGAAATAAAATACATTTTGCAGTCTGTCTGTCTGTCTGTCTTTCTTTCTTTCTTTCTCTTTCTTTCTTTCTTTTTCTTTGTCTCCTCCTTTCTTTTTTGGTGGTATCAGAGATCAAACTCAGGACCTTGCACTTGCCAGGCAAGCACCTATTCCACTGAGCCATCTCCTCGGCCGCACAGCATGTAATTCTGTAGTGGATGAACACATGCTGTGTCATACAGTACATGTTGTTCAAATTGCATAGGTTTATGAGGTCAGAAAATGGTTAAGAACATTAGAAGTGTTTTTTAAAAGTGTGGCGATGGTTTATAAGAGTGTGGGAAGGGTTTATACAGCCTTAAAATCTCTACCTCTATCTCTGTCTCTCTGTCTCTGTCTCTGTCTCTCTCTATCTCTGTCTCTCAGTCTCTACTGCAAGAATTAATCATACAGAAACACTCCAGCACATCCACCTTCCCACCCTCTTTATCAATACTAAGAAGTCCTCAAATTTGTCTCCTCGGTGTTTGTTTGTTTTTTATGGTACCCATGATCAAACTTGGGACCTTGTGCTTGCCAAGTAGGCTCTTAAACCACTGAGTTATATCCCCGGCCCTGTTGTGTCTAAACAGACTAACGTACTGCCACATAGCACACTCTAAAACCCCAAATATGAACTAGAATAAGAGAGTTCCAAGGCTCTCACGAGCATGTGGTCTGTGGGCAATTCCGTCATTCTCACACTGTATGTGCATAGCAGGGGAGCAGGCAGGGGTGCCTCTGCCCATAGCAGGGAGCAGGCAGGGAAGCCTCTGCCCGTAGCAGGCGAGCAGGCAGGGAAGCCTCTGCCCGTAGCAGGGGAGCAGACAGGGAAGCCTCGGCCCATAGCAGGGTATGCCTCTGCCCATGTAGCTGTGTGATGCTAAAAATCTCTTGGCTGCAAATCCATCTTCTTTGAAATGTCAGGGACTGCCAGAAGATCTTTGAAGTTTATACAAGTCTTGATCATTTTGTGATATTGCAATCTATGGAAATTTTATGAAATTTGACAAAAAAAAATCCAGATTCCAAAGCAGACTCCAAAGTTATATTTCATACTATTTTTCAAGAAGAAATTTAATGTCAATTTCTGCTGACCCAAACTAATGGGATTTCTGAGAAGAAAGAAAACCTTCTCAATTTCTAATGACAAGGAAATTGAGCTTGGTGATATTGCTAGCTACAATATTGGCACGATGTAATAACCACACAAAAAGAAGTGTGGGGATTTTATGGGAGACTACGTTTCAGCCCATGGAATGCCACGTGCCTACTGGCTGCCTCACTGTGGGCAGGTTCCTTACTGTCTCAGCATCCACCCTTTTGCCGCACACCTTGGCTTTCCCATGGGAATACTCTTTTCTTTGACCCCGCCTACTGCAAACATACGCCCAACTACTTGGCTGCCAGAGAGCTCTTACCAGCTTTTGAAAATGTCGTTCCTTCCATGTTGTGAGCATCATAGTCATTTTGCGTATGTTTTTCTTTTTATCAATATAGTAGAAACTGTGTGCAATTTAGAGTCAGATGTTACCAACATCCCTTGGGTCACTTTTGCCGTATGATCACTTCATGAATCTGTAAGTCTTTCAGGCAAAAATTCTTAATTCGTTGTACCTTTTGCCTTAAGTAATATGTGTTTTTTAGTTTCACTTTATAATTGTCAGGGTGAAGTACTTTACACTTCAACAGTTTGACCTTATCAACTCCTGCAAAATAGAAAAAAGAAAGATAAATTGCACAGATAACTGAGGGACTGCCGATCACAGTTCAATACTGGTCATTAGCCTGTGTGCTGTTTAACACAATTAATGCAGGAAGCTAGCTCAGGAATGCTCATTGTTTGGGGGGGACACGGAAATATTTTCTGCATACCCCAAAAGTCTCCTTATACCTTATATCTGTCTTCCATCCTTGTAATTGACTTACAGTCATTTATCTTGTTAAGAAAAGAATGGCCTTGTCTGAGTTTGGGGGAGGAAAATTTGAATCAAGAGGAGCTAGAGTGTTTTAAACTATGAGCAAAGTGGTTGTGAAAGGTCGTTTTATTTGTGAGCTTCAGTGGACCATGGTTTCTCTGATATTTGATCAAACATTGTTCTGGGTAGGTTTGTGGGTATGCTGAATGAAAAGCATATTTGAGTTGAAGAGTAAGTCAAGGACTGGGGAGATAGCTCCGAGGTCTAAGTGCCTGCCTAGAAAGTGCAATGACTAGAGTTTGTTCCCCGGTACCTCATGTCATGCCAGCCCCAGAAACCCAGGCATGCCATGCAGGCCCCAAAATCAGGCATGGTGGTGCACACCTGTAATCCCATTGCTGGGGAGGCTGGGCCAGGAGGATCATTACGAGTCTGAACTGCATATAAGACCCTGTATCAAAAGAATAAAAAAAAAGAAATAAACTAAAAAAGTGTAAGTCAAATACTTCACACACCCCTTGTTACCACTTATCTGAGCAGACATTTGAGAATGTAAATAGAATAAAGAGGCCTGCACAGGATACAGAAAGATAGAAATTCTCCGCACTTCACACTGGTCTTTCCTTGCCTTTGGATTCCATGTGGAATGTCAGCTTTCCTTGGATCTTAAGCCTGTCACGTTGCCCCCTCTGGTTGTTGGGACTATTCAGCCTCATGCTTATGTGAGCCACCTCCACACACACATATAAATGGCCTTTCAGGACACTCCTAACTAGGACTAATGCACTGAGGATCTTACTTCCAAAACTCGCCCAATTAATTGGATGTCCATCAAGAAAATTGGCTTCCTCCTCTGTAAATGACATCCTCAACTTCTGCCTTTCTTGGGTTCTGCTCCGGGATGCTCCAGAACTCAGAGTCATATCTAAATCGTCATCTACTGTGCTTTGCCTTCCAGCAGCTCTGTGTCAGGAACCTCCAGGAACAGCAAAATCACATTTTGGGCTGTTACTCTGTGATCTCCAAGGTCTGTCTTTAGCTAACTGACAAATATCTTTAGTAGTCAAAACCCAGGTAAAAGCTGTCTCTGTTCAGGTCTTTCAAGGACAATGAGACATAATTTCTGTTCTATTTATCATGTCTTTACCACTACAAATATTATCTTTCACTAATTCTATTCTGCTCCTGCCAAGGGAATCTGCTTATTCTTTCCGACTAAGCTATAAAAGCATCTTAACCCCAAGCACTGAAAGTGTCCTGGGTTGGGGATTCAGTGAGTAGAGTGGGTGAACGCCTCCTTTTTTGTTAATTTAAACCAGGACTTATCATGTCTTTCTATGACTGTTCCCTGATGAAATAATAGTGGCAGATTGTTTACATTATGTGTTTTTGCACATAATGGTTAGTCCACAGTGGCTGCTTAATATTTGGATGGCACGTGGAGGCAGTTCCACAGCAAGATCTGAAAGGAGAAACCCAAGAAATGTTTTCTGTGGCCCAGAAAGACAGCATGGCAGATGAGCCATTTACGCACCTCCTCCACCCCCTCTTTTATCATGTCTTTACTCCCTGGTTCTGCAAAGACAGTGGAGTCCGCGAAGTCTAGGTCTCAAAAAGTAGGATAGTTTGTTTCATTCTGTCTAAAATCAAAGGGAAGTTGTAGACCATTTTAAACAGAAAGTTGAAGGAATTTTTGTGTATACAATTACTTTCTCTTTCCTGGAAACCTTTTCTCCTAAACCGTAATTTTATATTTTCCACCATAGTGTGAGGCATTTTTAGCAGGCATTCACTGACATGCTCCTGTATGATGTAGCTATGGTTTGCTGGTTGAGGTAATACAAATGTTTCCCGTCTTTCGTTGCTAATGCCAGTAGTTATCGTGACAAAGTGGTAGCAAATGCATTTGCTTTATACAATCATTATTTTATAGAAGATTTTCACCTTGATATATTTTTATTATAATACTGAATTATATAAACCAAGATAGTGTTATTATTTCCAAGATAGTGTTATTTCTATTTTTATCTCTGATGTTTCTCAGTCCCCAAGTGTAAATTGTTTTAAAGAGAACAAAAATAGTACCAAAAAAAAAAAAAACCATTGGAAATAACACAGAATTTCACTAAACAAAATGATAGGAATTCAACAGTGGCTGCTATATGGCATATTTTTGCCCTCAAATGAGTTGCTCAGGTTACCATACATAAGGATAAGAAGTGGTCAAAAAATCACAAAAAAAAAGAAGGGCGAAAAACAATTGAAGCCTTAATTGCTCCTTTCAGTAGACCAGCAGAAATCAGCAGTACAGTTATCCAACTATACTGTGTAAATGCATATGTATTTCTTTGTCCCTTTCTCCATCCTTTCTTTTCTCCTTTCCCTCATCCCAGTTGTCCCTTCCTTTGGAATAGTTTCTTTCCCTTTCATAGTATCTAGTGTATGTTTCAGATTTTATGTACTCTTTCAGGTACTAGGGAAAAATATGTTTGCATATGTGGGTCTGATTTATTTCATTTGTTTTTTTTTGTTTGTTTATTTGTTTTTGTATTTTAGGGAAGGGTCTACAGGGTGTTCAGGATCTCACTACTGGATCAGACTCATAGTGATCCATCTGTTTACAGCCTCCCAAGAGCTGGGATTACAGGTGCATGTCACCACATCCAGCCTCAATTGCCCTCTCAGTGTACCCCAGGGGCTGGGCCGGTACAGCAGGCCTGGGGATCTAACCCCTGGCCTCTGTGCCTGCTTGTAGGTGCTTTAATCTACTGAGTTATTTGGCCAGCCCTTATTTCACTTGTGGTTATGGTCTCTAGTTCCATCCATTTTCCTATTGAAGCCTCCAGTTTGTCCTTTTTATAGCTTAGTAATGCTCCATTGTATAAAAGTATGACATCATTTCTATCCATTCCTCAGGTGATAGGTATCTGGATTGTTTCCAAGATTTAGCTAAGACAAATTGTGCTGCTACAAACATGGGTGCACATATGTCATTGTGGTATGATGTTTTCAGTTCTTCTGGGAAAAATCCAGAAGCAGAATAGCTGGCGTAAATGGGACCTGTAATCCTGCTTTTTGAGGACTCTCCACACTGCTTTCCTCAGTGGTTTTACCAGTGTGCACTCACACCAACAGTGGAGAAGGTGCCTCTTCCCCTCCAGCCCCTCCAGTATTTGCTATTGCTTGACTTCTTGAGGATAGCCATTTTTTCTGGGATGAGATGGAATCTTAGTGGGGTTTTTTTTGGCGGAACCGGGGATTGAACTCAGGCCCTTGTGCTTGCCAGGGAAGCACTTATTCTACTGAGCCATCTCCCCGGTCCCTCTTAGTGTTGTTTTGATTTGCATTTTTTGAGTGATCAATGGTGTTGAATATTTTATCATATACTTATTTGCCATTTGTATTTCTTCATCTGAGAAATGTATATTAATCTCATTTGCACATTTTTATTGGGCTTTTTAATTTGGGGGGTCTATTTTTTCACAATTTATTATTGCTTTGCAGTTCGATTACTGAATTTTTTTTTAGTGATCACTTATTTCACGTTAGCATTTTATCAACTGTGTTCTCTGCTAATATCAGTGAATACGCGATAGGACTTTGGGAGCACTGAAAATATAGTACATCAAGTTCAATGTACAGCTTGTCTGAATTTGTTACATTTAACCAGTTTTGTGAGATCAGAAAAATTGGGTTCAGTAAGTTGCCTGGGATTGCTCCAGCAGATGCTGTTGGAGTTGTGCACCATCTTTTCACCTCTACCACTGCCATGCTGACTTACTGATAATTTCCGGCTCCTGATATTTTGCTGATAGTTGATTTTTCCGGTATGGAGCATGTTCTGCTTATCTATATCGCAGGTCTGATGTGCCAGTGTTTTAATATCTGCTGGGAGTTACTCTGGGGCAGTTACAGTGTAAAGTGAATGGGCACATTAGTGTCTCGGCTCCCTTGCCAAGAGTTGGCTGAGCTTAATGTGTGGAGCCCCTTTGATCTCATAGCTCTCCTGGGAGAAGAAGGGCCCCTTGCTCATGGTACTGGTTGGTTTTACAAGGTACCCTTTATGTTTCTTTCCCATTTTTAGCTTCCTCACTAGTGTACAATGCTTTTATCACTTCTCAGATAAACTACTTGTACTCTAATGCCTGCCTGGGAATTCAAACTCATCAGTCAGCAAGCCATCCATTAATTGCCAGATTTTCCTGTCTCCAAAGATTAAATATCTATAATATATTTAATATATATAATAATTATAATATATTTAATAAAAAGTACATAGGACACAAAAGTAACTTCACAGGCCTTACAGTCTTAGAGAGATAATAAATTTATAATGGAATAAAGAAATAAAAATAAAAGGGCTAAATGCAAGTAATGTATGAGCTGAAAGTTTAACTAAAACAGACATAGTGCAGGACTGGGTAGGACATGAGACAGCCCTGTGCTGGGCAGGAAAACTCTGGAAGCAGGCACGTGTGATCTTAGAATCTCGTGCACAAGGAACATTGAGCATCCATACTCACAACATACAGGGTAGAACCCTGAATTTCAGCTTCAGTGGCAGAATATCCACGCTCACAATGTGTGGGGTGGAACTCATGGAGTCGCTCCGTAATTGAGCTATGTAAGCCAACATCTGTTTTAGAACAACTCTTCATTTGGAAGGCTAGGAAGTTGGATGCCGCCAGTTACATTTGTTGTTCAACTTCTTATGGTGTTGACTAAATGACGTAGTAGTAGGAACTAGTGAGGAGCAGGACCTCTTGGGGGCTTACAGGACTCATTCCTCATGTTTGGTGGCTTGGTACACATCATCTGGAAGACTTCCCTCAGTAGGTTCTTTTCTCCATTTGGCTTCAGATCACTTCCACGTGCCCCACTGCCAGCTAGAAGGTGCAAGCCCTTGTGACAGCTGCTCCTGGACTTGGCAGAGCACAATTCCCAGTGGGCTCCTTGGGGGAAAGTGGGCATGAGTCTGTTCAGATTCAAGAAATGGGGCTTTATCGCAGTGAAAGACGTTAACGTTTGTTATGCCATGTAAACTACTACATGTAGGGATGGAGAGATGGCTTTGTGGTCCAGGAGCCCTCCTGGCAAGCACGAGGACCTGAGTTTGATCTGTGGTGAGTTGGATCCCTGGTTCCCCTGGTGCACCATGCTAAACCCAAAGCCAAGCATGGTGGCACAGGCCTATAATCCCAGCGCTGAGGAGACTGAGACAGGAGGATCACTACAAATCTGAGCTGTGTAGCAAGACCTTGTATCAAATGAATAATAAATACATTAATAAATAAGTAATTCTTAAATATCTAAAATATGTAGGCACTATATTAATCTTCATTTGTACATTAAAATGAACTCAAAAGAAAATAAGTTTTCTGAGAATATAATGTTAAACAAGAGCTAAATCTTGACACAGGATGTGGTCTTTTTATGATAAAAACCTGCGTTAGGGCAGCGGACATAATTTAGTGGTCTAAGCCCCTGCTTAGGCAAGAGCAAGGACCCGGATTCTGTCCCCAGTACCACATGCCAAGCTGGCCCTGCCCCAGGTACAACAAGCTGGCCACCAAGACCTGACGTGGTGGTGCATACTTGCAATCCCAGGCCAAGGGAGGCTGAAACAGGAGAATCGCTGTATGTCTGAGCTGCGCAGTGAGACCTGTACCAAATGCATTAAAAAACAAACAAACAAGCAAACTAAACCCTGCATTACAGGAAGAAATTTCAATTGAAAAAAAAAGGAAGGGGTAGAGATGAAACGTCAGTTCTCTGGTATTGATTGTTACCAGATTGTTACCATTGCTGGCCACCAAAACCCAGCATGGTGTCACACGTCTGTAATCCCAGTGCTGGGGAGGCTGGGACAGGCAGATCATTATGAATCCTAGTTGCGTGGTGAGACCCTGTTCCACATAAATAAATAAATGAATGAATAAATACTACTACTATTAGTACTACTACTACTAAGAAGAAGAGGAAGAAGAAGAAGAAGAAGAAGAAGAAGAAGAAGAAGAAGAAGAAGAAGAA
>NDGM011231315.1:2229-12775 GCA_002564305.1 Octomys mimax | reverse complement strand
TTTAGTTCAGCTTGTTCCAAGTAGGTGCTTTAGACCACTGAGCCATCTCGCCAGCCCTTGGCTAGTTATCTTTTTAAGGCTTGAACTTATGAAGTTGCTTGCTTTGTAAGTATCTTTCTGTGCTTCTTTATTAGCTTTTACTATATTCTCTTTTTTTGAATTTCTGTATATTAGGGAAGGGTGTGCTCGGATTACTGGCGTTCTTTCACGCCCAGTCTCAGCTCGCCCCCGATGCCCGGGGATCAAACTCATGGCCCCCGTGCCGCTTGCAGGTGCTTTAATCCACTGAGTTATTTGGCCGGCCCCCAAAATTACTTTTTTTTTTTTTTTTTTTGGCAGAACCGGGGATTGAACTCATGCCCTTGTGCTTGCCAGGCAAGCACTTATTCTACTGAGCCATCTCTCTGGCCCCTCTTTTTGTTGAATTTCTGAAATTTTTTATCGTGTTGTGACATACAGATGCTCTATTCCAGAAATGAGTATCTGGGGCTCTGTATACCTCTTATACTTGAGTACTGAATGTATTCCCTTGATGTGGAAAGTACCAAATAAATTTCTTGAGGCCTTTTGTGTAATGTTCTAACTTTTTCTGTATCTTTATAATTCTGATATGGATTTGTATTGAGTCCTTTAGCAGTTTTTGGACCCAATTTGCACAGTGCCATGTCATTCTTACAGCGTCATTGAGTTCATTGTCCATGGCAGCCACCTTGTCTTTGTTTTCTGGTGCCCACTGCTCTAAAATCTACTGCTTTTGTTTTGTGTTGAATTTTTCACATCTTGTCTTTCTTCTTGCTTTCATTTTATGATTTGTAATTCTTTCCTGAATCAGTCATTTTTATTTTGCACAGTTTTGTTTCACTCAGTTGATTTCTTTTTAAACTCATCGAATATGTTATTGCAAAACATTTTATCCATTAATAAAATTCAATGTAAGATCATGTGACTTTGTTCATGTATTTTTTCTTTGAGCTTGTCATACATCTTCACCATTTTGCTTTTGAGTTCTTTGCCTATAACTTCTATTTCTGTGCCTGTGAGGCCAATTTTGGCCAAGTTGATGATTTTTAGAGGCATCTTCCAGCTTTGCTTCCTCTCGCTTATGGTGTTTCTGGATGCAGTTGGAGATCCTGAGGGTGGAGACACTTGGTCTCCACTATGGAGACCTCTTTCATTAGAATCTGTTTCCTCTGATTTGTCCTTGTGTTTGGTTATCCGGTGGTGTTTATGCCCTCTTTAGCTTATGCTTTGTGACATTTGATGGTCTCCTCAGTGTCCAAACTTGTTCTGACAACTTGATCTCAAAAACCATGCAGAGAGGAGAAAATGAATCACCTTCATGCTGATGCTAGGAAGACAACCTTTGTCCCTACCAGCAGCAAGTATGCCACATCTGCCAGAAACAAGGCATTCATAGCAGGTAAAATCAGCCATAATAATAGAATCAAAGACAAAGATGATATTAACTTGCCAGAAGAACCAATGAAAACTACCACTATGCCCCCCTTAACAAAAGAAGAGATCTATAATAGTAATATAGATACAAAGACAAAGGTAACATTGATATACAGTAAATAGCTACTAAATGCAACAGCTATATGACCACATCATGAACAATGGAAATAACAGCTTCATGTGTTCACAGATGGGGCTTTTGGGGGAGGTAACTGGTCCTGGGTGTGTGTTAGGGTCACAGGTGTGTGGTGATAGATCAGTACTCTGATGGGATTGTAGTTGGGTGCAGGGTTGGGAGGAGAAGCCCGGGGGAGGAGGAGGGTCACTGTCGTCATGCCTTGGAACGTGCATATCCCTTCTCCGCCTGCCTGAGGGTGCTCTGCTTCCTGCCTGCCCTACCATGGACTGTTTCTCCCTGCCGTGCTGCTCTGCCTGGGAGCCAGCCAACTAAGGACTGAAACTTCCACAAAACGTGAGCCAAATAAACCTTTCCTCCTCTAACTTGTGACTTCAGGCATCATGTCTCAGATATGATAAAGTAGCCATGGCAGTAATAATACTAAAAATAGAAGCGATGGGGAAAGGTACAAATGAAAATAGCAAAGCTTGAAAGAGAGAGAAGACAAAAAGGAGAGGAAAAAGAAGGCAGAGTATCTAATTAAAGAACAAAGAAAAGTAAATAGGATTAGGTGAAAGTAACCTGTGACCAGACTGACTTCCCACCTCACCCGGGGCCACAGCACCCTCCCAGCTGGTGTTCAACCGCTTGTCATCAGTTTGTCTCAGTTTTGCTCTAATTCCTGATTTTCCTGTTGTCTCTTCCTTGAGCCCCAGAGTTTGTCTCTTCTCTTTGATAAGTTGTTGTTTTCTAAATATCTTGATTCCAGGCCCTGGATAGGCTGTGGTATTCTGAGGGCCTTTACTCCACAGATGACATACTTGTTAATTTTCTTGTCTGCATTAACTGTCTGTCTGTCTATCTGTATCCATCATTGCTTTCCTAGACAAGCAGATATAAGACAAGATACACAAACGTATTTACAGTTTCAAGATTGGCTTCTGGTGGCCACCACGGTCAGATGTGCAGAAGGGGCCTGCACGTCAGAGACTGAGGGATCCCAGCCAAGGCCTGGGGCTCGCTGTTGGTTGGTGGCAAGGCCCTTTCAAGAGGTGGTGGGTCTGTGAGGAAAGGCCGAAGAGTCTCCACTGGAAACTGAAGGATATGAACCAGAAGCTGGAGTCTGCGAGAGGGATCGAGAGTCCACGGACACAAGCCAGAGAGCCTGAGCTGGAAGCTGGCAGGGGGCGTCCAACCAGAGACAGATGGGCTCTGAAGGACAGAAGCAGATCCAACTTTTCTCACTTCCCCTTTATACCTGCTGGGGATGAACTTCCTGTGGTGGTCTTCTCTACTCATTGCTGAGCTGACTGAGTTAAACTCTTAACTAAACTGCTCAAGTTAACACAGTCTTTAATCTGTTGTCTATCTATCTATTTATCTATCTATCTATCTATAATCTATTAATCATCTATTAATTATCTATTCACATATCTGAACACATGTATATATGTAACATCATTTTATATAACTTAAGGGTATGCAACAAAATTTAACAAAATAGACATTACTACCATGGAAAGCATTTTCTGTGAAACATTAAAAGCACTGAAACAGCAGTTGAAATTAACACAGAATTTATTGTGTTCCCAATTTTTATGAATTGCCGCAGAATAGTGGCGTCCAGGGCGGAGGACTTGTCCTCTCACTCAGCCTTCGCCCTGCTCCCCCGGTCTTGGGACTTCTGTGATGGGGACTCTGAAATGAGAATTGATTCACAGTCCTTCAGGTTGGCCTCACTTTGTATTTTTATTCCAAAGTGTTAGCAAAAGGTCAACTAGATTTCTTCTTTCCTAAGTGAAAATTTTTCACCTCAATTATATAAAGGATTAATATGAAGCAAAGAATGGAAAATAATGTCAGAAAGACCCATGGATTTGAGACTGTAACTTCACTAATATTATATTTTCTACTTTGCTTCAGATATTTTTAGAGAAATATGGCTTGGAGACAGATTATTATTTTGAAGACCTGCCAGATCTATGTCTTTCCTAAATTTGATATCTTTTGGTCTATATTTTTACATTTGCATTACATTTATGTCACCAATTTCAATATTGGTGGTGTTAGCTTGTGTTAAAAATTGCAATTTGTTTCACATTCTATAAAGCCCTCTTAATAATGTTTATTTCCTCATGTACTGTTATTCTGCTATTTTCAAGGCCTATCAATTTAGGAGCATATAACTCTAGTTTGTTAACTTTATCTGCAGAATGTTACTTGATCAACAGTAAGTTACAGTCTAGGTATGAGCATAAGGAGCAATATCTTCATGCTAAGGTACACCGTAACATTTCTAATTTTTCAGTACCCTCAAAATGAGGCACCAACACAGCTGACCTGTGAGTCTTGGCTTGTGTGTTTGTTTTCCCAGGGACAGATGCACTCCCCTTGTAGTAGTGCTGAGAAGCCTCAGGGTGCCCGTGTTCGATTAGGTTCATGTTCAGGACTTGCAGGGAAATGGCTGATGCCCCTTCGTGTCCCAGAGCCTGGGGAGAAGCCAAGGACCAGGCAGCATCGGGAGCTCCTCATTGTGAATGCTTTGGCTCCACCGTTTCTAGAAGCTATGTACTCGAACAGTTACTAAAAGCATAATTAAGCCCACCAAAGAAAAAAAGGCATTGCTTCCAGAACAGAAGCTGGCCCTGTGGCCACCTACCTTTTGAGAATGTGGGGGCTCTTTGGAGTTCCCCACACTATCCTCCCTGCCACTCCATGGTGGCATTGGAGGGTGGTGACAGCACTATGGTAAGAAGTAGCTGGGATGGCGTTTGGAGGGCAGAGGTCCCCTGTCTCCAGGCACAACTCAGGTCTTTAGTTACAGGGAGATGGTTGGCTCTGCATGTTGACATGCTCCTGAGAGGTGGGCAGGAAGCCCATAAATGTAATGAATTATGTAGTGTGCATTTTCCTTCACAAGAATTGGTGTTTATTGACCAGTTTCTAACACAAAACAGAAATACAAGTTTTAGAATATAAGGCGAGAAAAAGCTGACACAACAGTCCTTGTCCTTTAGAATAATTCTGTTTGCTTTTATTGTGATGTTGAAAATGGACATGAAGTTGAGCAGAAATGTAGTAAATGAGTTTTTACCTGACACTGCTCAAAACGTGCTAACCTCCAGGGGCATAGCAGCAAGGACTTGATGGCTTTGAACAGAAACCAGGCAGTCAGTGGAAGGCCACACCGCTCAGGCTTTACTTATGGGGCCCACATTTCCTGGGAGGACTCGGGACAAAGAGGCCACAGAAGAGGGGAAGCTGAAGGCCCCTGGCTATGGGGCTGTAGGGGCACATGACCTTTTAGGTGTGATGAGAGAGGTCCTGGGACTTCGGATGCATCAAGAAGCTGGACAGGAGGCAGGGCCCTGAGCAGCCCACAGGTGAGTCTTCCAGCAGGGGCGCACACTGTGGAATTCTGTCCATAATAACATTTTGGGTTTTAACCCAAACTGCTAAACTCCAGGGCAGCCAACAAGGGGTGAGGAGTGTTAGCTCACTGTTGGAGTCTTGCTGCCCTCCTGGAGCTCACTGGAGCATCTGTGGTGGCCAGGCCAGCGCAAGCTGTGAGACCTGTCCCTCTATGCTGCCTTCTGTCCCCATGCTCAGGGCAGCAGCCTCTGCCTCCAGCGCTCTGCCTCTGGCTGACCTGCCATTCTTTCTCCTGCTGCTTTAGTTAAAGTCTTAAAACAAGCACGAGGAGGCATGGTAGTTGTCAGCTCATCCAAATTCTTTCTTTCATTGAACTCATTTATGCGCCTGTTCACTCCCTGTCTACTCACATGCACAGTAGACTCACACACGGGAAAATTCCTACAACAGAACTGGATGGATCCAGTACGCTGGACCCTGGACTGCCAGGGACAGACGAACAAGGACGATCTGGGCATTGAAGAGCTGAATCACCACCGTGTGCCATCCTAGGCCTTTGGAATAGTGTGGAAAGATGACAGGGGTGTAGTCAGAGCCGGGCTTGGGAGTGCTCCGGGCACCCCTGAGGGAGGCGAGAAGGAGCAGGGAGCACACTGGATCGCGTTTTCCGCTCCTCATGCAGCCTCCCTGAGCTCTGCAGAGTCACACTGTGCTGAATGAAGTCCTCTCTGTTCACTCTGCAACTGGAGGCGACTGCAGCTTCTGTAGGAGGAAGGGCAGCTGGCTGGTGAGGGGAACATGTGCTGGGCACATTCAGGCTTCTGCCTGTCGGGCAGACCAGCCTCTTACTTATGCTCCCAGCCTACACTGTCATGCAGCCGGACATCATGCAGGGGCCAGAGGCACGGCCAGGGAGCGGCGAGGTTCCTGATTCAAGAGCCGTATTTAGGGGCTGGGAGTAAGTGGAACGGCCCTTAGGGGTGTGCTGTGGTGTCGCTTCTTCCCAGCACTCCGTCTGCCTGCTCTTCTGCTACTGCTTAAGCTGATATGCTCCCAGCAACACTGAAGTCCTGGTGGAGCTTGGCTGTTTGCAGCCCACTTGGGATTTCATTTTTCGTATCACTGGCTTGGTTGCGTACACAGCTGTGAGTCTTGGGATAATGTGGGTGCACTCTATCTGAACTATGCCTGCCTCCTCCAGGTGAGCTGGCTGCGAGCCCCCAGGAAACCCCAGAAGAGCTCACAGCCTCTGTCTAGGCAGTGCCTGGAGCTCCAAGCGCAGGCACCTTCCTCCCCTGTGTCTAAACTCAGAAGCTGAGAGGAGGACCTGCGCACATGTTGGTCTCACGATGGGCGAGCCGTAGTCGGCCGTATGGAGAGCCTGGTGCCTTGGGAGTTAGAACGCAGTGGAGTCTCTGCTGCCTCCTAAGTGTGAAGGGCGCTCACCTGTACCTGGAGAAGCTGGGGATAAGAGACCTCCACTGCCCCTGCCTCAACCAGAGCACCGAGGAAGGGGCTGCGAGACCTCTAGTGAGACCCTGGACTCCCTGAGCCCTGCTGCTTCAGGGGTGAGTTGCGGGGATTACGGTGGTCAAGGACTCTTCCAGCAATAAGCTGTACGGTTCAGAATTCAGGTCACTTCTGGCTGCTTTCAGAAGTGAAGGAGCCCAGAGAAGGCCCACACCGGGGATCCCGTGGAAGCCGCGCCCCAGACGGCTCGGGCTGAGCGCGAGGTCTCCGCCTGGCGCCTGCGCGACTTCCTCACCCACGAGGCCTGCAATTCCTTCAGATCACCCCGGGCTCCGGCTGTCCTCACTTCACCTCTGTACTGAGACTTACTCATAAAACAGCTCCTTCCAGGTTTCTCACGGCACAAGGATGCTGCTTGGCCTCGCGTGGCAGAGCTGGGTTTCTTTTTGAAAATCCGTAGACTTTGAAAGGGACTTGAGTCAAGAAAAAGAAAAAATTAGCAGGTGGCTGAATTAGGGGAAATCCTCTATGGGTGATATTTCCATTTTCTTTTTTTTTGTGTGTGTGTGTTTAAGTAAAATAATAATAGAATGCAGGGCGATTCCCAGTTTTTATCCTAGCGGTAGTTCCTTCGCAGAACTGCCACTGCCCTGGCCCCAGAGTGGTGGTGGGGCGGGCAGGCTTGACTAAGGTCAGGCAGGTGTCTGGTGCTATCGTGAGGAGCGGGAAGCGCGGGGTAAGGCCGTCAGCGCCTAATGGCGAGGCGAGGCCTTGGAGAGAAGCAGGCCCACAGAGGACGCGCAGATCCCGGATGTAAGAGGGAAGCTGCAGGGGCCATGTCCCCGAGGAAGGGGGTGTGGGCCAGGAGTGAGAAGTAGAAGTGCCGGGCCTGACAAGCAGGTGCGCCTGGGTGTCCCCCAGTTGGGATTGAGCAAAACGCCTCACCCTGCTCTCAGCGTCAGTGTGGGGTCGGCCCTCCCCCTGCAGGGCATGAGCTGAGGTGGCACCACGGGCGTGAGACGGGCGGAACCTCTGACTTCCCTCCTGCCAAATATCACTTTAAACCATTTATTCTGCATGCACACGAGGCAGCCATCTACTTGAGCAACCCCCCCCCCCACCAGCTTTGAGGAACGATTACACCAAGCATGGGGTGGGGGCAGGGTGGGCGCGGGTCCTCTCTGTGCCCCAGCCCCCAGCTCCTCAGAGCTGTGGTGGGCACGGGGCAAAGCCAGGACGCAGGCGCTCCGGGCAGGTGGGTGTGCTCTTTGTCTTCCTCTCCTGTGGCTCGGGAGAGAAACAAGGAATGTATTGGAGAGCTTCCAAGTGGAAAAGATCATAGTTTATCTGCCAGCACTGACTATAATTGTCCCTTTGGGGAAATCTCCTTTGTCACAGATGCAGTGCAAAATAATCCAACAGAGCAGTCGGGAGAGAACTGCCTGATCCGGAATTAAATCAAGGGCTTGAGTTTCCACAAGGGTCACACTGCATCCACGAGGCCCTGGAACACTGCCAGGGACCTTTCCTGGTGAGTTTCGGTCCTGCTCACAGCCGGTATCTCTGCAAGGAATTCCTTCCCCTTCGAAACACCAGCTTGCCTCCGAAGTCCTGTGAGGAAGGCACAGGCCCTTCCACTGTCGGTCACTGAGTGGACCAAACAGAAGACGATCGGGCCAGTGTAGTTGGAAACGGCCACCGCAGAGGGCTAAAGCTGAACGCGACTCCACTCGTAAGGCTGACGTTGCCATGTTGCGTCAGTCGTCTTCAGTTACGTGGAAGGAAAAAATGGGCAAACAGGAGAGGGAGATGAACAGGGACAGAAACGGTGAGAAGGCAGATGTGTGGCCGCAGGCACGCCCCTCCCCACACCCTCAAAGCAGAGAGACAGAGATAAGCACGCAGACAGGTCCCCTGGGAGGGAGGCTTGAGTCAGGAGGCGGAGCAAGCCTGGCTACAGATTCTGGAGTCGTCCTGGCACCTGCAGCTGGCTATGTCTAGCCACGCCCTGCCCAACCACTGTACATCCTGCTTGGGCTTCGGAGACGGCGCCTGTGCCTTTCCAATTGATCTTCTTTGAAGGACCCCAACTACTTCTGGTGCATTTCTTTTACTTGTACTTAAAAACTTGAGATCATGTCTTTCATAATACTGTCTCTCTGCTTTTTCTTCTCTTCTTTTTACCACGTTGGACCTGCGTAGGGCTTTCCCAACCTCTATCCATCTGCCCACCTTGTTTATATTCCATATTTGTTTCACTTATTCAAAATTCTCTTCCACTTCAGTGACTTTCATTGGCCCTCCATCTACTCTGACAGGTGCAGAGAGGACTGGACAACGACTCTGTGGAGGGCAGAGTGGGGGACATGGCAGGAGAATATCTAAAGAAGGAAAGAGTGGCCAGGGCCTCCCCTCTGGCTGACGCGGAGTAGACATCGAATGAACTATTTTCTGAACAGTGATGGTTAAAATGATCTTTAAATCTGTAACAAGAAGTCTCTAAAGAATGCAACAATGCAACAAAACAAACCCTCCACAGCAAGCAGCCTGGCGTTGCCGGCTTCAGTGGAATGCGCAATGCTGACAGCCCGGCTGAGCAGCGCTGAAGCCAGTGTTCCCAGAGGCCTGGCGATCCAGGTGACCTGGTCCAGTTCTGTCTGCACACTGCTGTCACGTGAGGAAGAAAAGCTACTCAGTGAAGAGCAGAGAGAAAAATCTCTCTCTTGATCGGGTATTATCATAAGCCAGCCTTCAGGCAGGCTTGTAGCCCCAAACACACACCGGCTCACAGATAACCTCAAGCTGGTAAATTAATGAGAAGCGGCCCTGGGTGGGCGGTGACAGAAGCCCCAGGGATGAGTCCAGTCCCCTTTGAAGGTGCCATCTTTAATCCAGAGCTTGCAGAATTATCAAAGAAAATTCCCCAAAACAGAATCTGGAAGTCAAAAGCCACAAGTAGCAACCGAGGAAAGGAACCACGAGCTGAGGCCGGCGGAAACAGCAGCGTGCAGATCCGAGCCTGCGGCGACGCAGACCTCAGGCAACAGGTGCGCGACGTGACGCACGCATGCTCAGCGTGCTTAAGGAAAGCGCCAACTGGAGCATAGAAGCCCAAAGCGAGACAGAACATAACTGCGCAGAAAAGAAACAGAGCAATGAGAAATCCCACACACGCATACAGTGTGAGACTAAAATTAAAACTCATTGGGTGGAATCAACAGATTAGGTAAACGTGAAGGAAAAATACTAACATGGGAGAGAGTCACAGTCAGCCGAGCTGAACAGAGCAGAGACACTGTTGCTGAACAGGAGACAGTGCTGGGGGGAGACCGGAGCAGGGCGTCCAGCCGCTGTGGAAAGGGACACAGCGCCGTCATGGGTGAGGCCGAAAATATCCAGAACCGGTGAGCGCTACCATATGAGGCCTGAGGAAGCAAAAGCGTATCTTAGGAAAGAAGGCAAACAAAAGATGTCTTCATATAGCACAGAGACCTAAGCTGCCGACTGTCCAGGAGCAGGCTTGGGGCGCTCCGACTGACGCTTTCCACCTCTGTGATGGGTGGAAGCTACAGGCATTCGGTGGAAACTGCACTTGCGACTTAGAGCGTGGACACTCTCCCATGCTAGTGGCTTGTGATGTGGTCCTCTGGTGTTGACCAGGAGGTGCTGTGCTGCCGCCTGCGATGTTCAGCGGGAGAGGCGTCCTCAGCAGATGTTCATCCACGAGGGCCAGCGCAGCTGGTGAGCCTCTACGAAAAGCTCAACAGTTGGGTCTGAAACTAAAACAGCAGCACCAAAACTATGAAATCGCTGTATTCGACCAGGACTTACCTGACAATATGGCAGTTTCATACGGTTCAGTCCACTAAAATGAAAACACACAAGCGATACCGACTGTGAGCAGGAGGCAGGCGAGGGCCGCCAAGATCAGCGTCTCCTCCTTCAGAGGGAACTTGCTGAAGGCGTGAGGTCAGCCTTTGTCCGGCTGCGATGTCTTTGTCCAAGGGACAACATAGAGCTGGTGACCAATTTCAACTTTAAAAAAATGTTTTGTGGGGGCTGGTGAGATGGGTGGTCTAAAGCACCTACTTAGAACAAGCTTAGCAAAGCACAGGGACCGCGGTTCAATCC
>NDGM011231295.1:2586-25892 GCA_002564305.1 Octomys mimax | reverse complement strand
AGAACTTAGGGAGCTTGCTAACATAACAAAGCCCTGTGGCAACTATAAAAACTAATTGCTTGGATGAGGATGTGTGGTATCCTTAGAAAGAAGATGGGTAACTGAGGCAAGGGAATGGCAGGAAGAATTGGGAGAGTCTTAAGAGAATGTGTGCAGGCTTAGATTAGTAAGAGTGCATAACTGCTATTTGCTATATTTTATCTGAATAACATTCATTTTAATTTCTTATGGTAGTAGCCTTCCTTCAGGTTTTACGGGTTGAGCAACTGTGTTGTACTCTAAGGTAACCTTTGTAAGTTAGAAAGACATTGGTCTTGGGCTTCTTTTGCTGTTGAGATTGATATTTTACTCAGAACTAACTAGAGCTTCACATCCTCCTGGCCAGTGTAACCACTGAAGAGCAGCCAACCTGAGAAGAAGACACTCAGTTTTACACCTTCTGTTGCAAATGATGTTAGGACCACATATGCTTATACTATCTTTAGAAATCAGTAAGGTGTACCAGGGTGGCTGAGGGCTCTGTTTTTGAATGAAGTCAAAATATGGATATGCATACACACTAGAAAGATATGAAAGATAAAGAGTGACCAATAGGAATAAACCTGCCTGAATACCTACTGACTTCTCTCCAAATTGGTGACATGTATGAGCAAATAAAGAACTGTGTTTAAAATAGATTTGAATTAAACTTCCGTCACTGCTACTCTTCAGGATAGTGGTGAACTTTGGACCTAATTAAATGTCTATTTTTTCAATTTTTCTTAAAATAGAGCCAATCAAAATCTTGTTTACAACAATTTGGTTTAGTTAAACTTTTTTTTTTTTTTTTTTACATTTTATTTTAAAGAGGAAGAGAGGGTCTGGGGAGATGGATCATTAGAATAAGTGCTTCCCTGGCAAGAGCAGGAGTCTGAATTCAATCCCCAATTCTGCCAGAGAGAGAGAGAGAGAGAGAGAGAGAGAGAGAGAGAGAGAGAGAAAGAGAGAGAGAGAAATAACAAGAACAAATACAGATAGAACATCAATGCATAATATAACAACCATGGTTTAATAACTTTCATCTTGTTCTTTTAAGTGTGAACTGTCTCTAATGTCTTATCTATTGTTACTATACTCTCTTTAAAATAAAGTAAAAAATAAAAAGGACAAGTAAAAAATTAAGGTTTATTGAAAGAAGCGGTTAATGTTTATTTTATTAATCTTCTATACCTCTATCTGGTAATCCGAGCAACAAATTTGATAACAATAGATAATGCAGCAACAATAGTTAATTTTCTATTGTTTTGAACTTTTATTATTATTTTATGTCATTTAAGAAACTTTCCCAAGGAGTAGATGTGGGTAGTGTTAGTAACAGGAAGATAGATGTGGAAATTCTAATGTTGGGATGTTACTTGCTGCAATGGACGCTGAAGATCGAAGTTCTAGGGCTGTTTTCCACCATGCTCATCCATGGAACGGAAAAGGAGAGTAGCTGCCTATATATCAACTGTAATATAATGAGAGGACACAGGGTGAACAATATTATATCTTTCTTTCAAAAATCATGAAAAGAATAGGAATACAACAGCTAATGATTCAGAATAATTTTAAATTCAAAGTTTAGGTTCATTGGGAGCAAAACACAATGCCAGGAATTGGGATCTTTCCTGAGAATCCTGCAATGGTAGATTTGTGTAATTTTAAATTTTCAAATTAACTTTATGGTATAACAAGTATTAAAATTGTATTGAGGCATAAAATGACTTTCAATTATTTCTAGAATATTAGCTTAATCAGGTTCAGTAAGGAGAGAAAGAGCTTACTCTCTCTCTGATTCAGACCTCCACTGTCAGTAGCCCACCTGTACTGAGCACAGGGTCTCAGTTCTTTAGGTAAAACTTTCCAACTGACAGGCATGAGCGGTTACAGAATGAAGGAAGAATATATGATTATCTGTGTTCTGTGATACTGTCACTCATTAGAACAGTGGAACTACGGAAAGGACCCTAGACTCAGTCAATTGATGATACCTATCTAGACAATTATGGTATGTGAGCTGCAGAGGCCATGCCAAGAAGAAGAATGCTGCCTTCCTCCAGTGCTGGACATAAACACATACAGAATAAGCAGACTTCCAATTTACTCACCATTCTTGAAAGAGCGGTATGAGGCAATTTGTCTCAGGAATAGAATCGGGAGATAATTGCCTCATAGGTGTTTTCATAAATTTACCAATTATGGTGATAGTGTGCTCACTCTCATACATTCCGAGTACATTTCCAGACTGTGTATAGCAAGTCTTGAGCAATGTCTTCAGGCACCCTGCTTCATGACACTGATCAAAAGATTCAAGGTAAAAAGTGGTGAGCACATAGCACAGAGCTTGTGTCTGTGAACAGTGTCATCAGGTTGCACCAGCAAAAGGCCAGCAGCAACAAGAATGATTAATGTAACAGTAGACACAAACCAAAGAGATGTCCAATAAAGATACTCCTGCACCCACTTTTATGGCACTATACTCCAGCATCCTGGGCTGGTGACTCTACATACTGTACCAGGTTTATCAATAAGAGGGAGTGGTTTTCCTACAGCGACATTTTAGGAATTATGTTCTCTGGATCCATGATCTACCATGTATACCATTTATAATAGATCCGGATTTAATTTTTCAGCAGTAAATCATGCCACTCAAGCCTAGAACGCAGCTGCTATCACAGTGAGAATGTCAATGACATAAAAATTAACAGTGCAACGTGTTAATAAAATAGAGATATTCCAGCATTCCTTCTAAACACTGGGGGAATTTCCTGACCCATATTTATTCTTATATTTTATGCAAAAATTGGTGTTTTCCATAGGTTTTTGAAACTATCACTGATGGCAGTGAAACAGGAAAAAACGATGATGGGTGTTAATAAATTAAGGTGCTTCATAATGGGTTATAAAATTGTACCTCTTTGTTGCTCATGCACTATTGATGAGCTCGCAACATTTTAGTCCTCTTTAATTTATGATGAAATAGTTTTATTTCTTTCAGCAACAGTGGATATAATTTCCTTATCTATCATTAGAATGGTTTAGTGCCTTCATTAATCCACACATCATAAAGCATACAGTGATTTTTATACCTGTTCACTATACTCTCTGTGACTGTTACAGAAAATGAAGTGGTGTTCTCTGCTGATAGCAAAGGGATACTGACAGCCAAGATCTTCATGAGCCCTCAACACTACAGAGAGAAGACACAGAGAAGGGTTTCCAGTGCCATTATTTCTTTGTCATCATGATCAAGGATGTTGATAGGTTTCAAAATGAATTAGAAGAACACATCAGGTTAGCAGTGTGCATGGTGACTCTTGAGAAGTGAGACACGGTGTCCTTCTCAGCTCCATAAGGAAACCAGGAGATGCTCCAGTTACCCCTTAGTCTTCTTCCTAATTTTCTAAGTGCATGTTCTAGTTTTGATAGTCGAGGATCAACACAGAGCTGAAGAACTTAAGCCATTTCTGCCACAGGCGGTCTGACTATTCTCTGATTCCTTTCATCTACTGAGTGTCTGTTTTGGAGGATTTTTCTGTCCCCTACACAGAAAATCACTTTAATTGTATTGTACCAGAGAAAGGAAAGAGACATTTACAATACTGTGAGAGTAACTGATTCAGTTCCCAAATTGTATGGACTTCAGTAGAACTTTGTGATTTCCAGTGATTTTCTAAAATTGCTGGGGGATAAAGAACAGCTTGTGCTATGAAGGAAAAGCCACCCATTGATGAGGTGGTGGTAGCCTGGCCATAATTTAAAAACAGACAGCTTCAGAAGGTACTGTGTTAACA
The DNA here is from genome assembly GCA_002564305.1 of Octomys mimax. Lineage (NCBI taxonomy): Eukaryota > Metazoa > Chordata > Mammalia > Rodentia > Octodontidae > Octomys > Octomys mimax. Next base: position 22,077 of record NDGM011231295.1, on the reverse strand, counting down.
GCAAGCCTGGTAATTTACTTCCATCAACAAGGTATGGAATGATGTATTTTTGCTGCATCATAAAATGATATGGAACCTAACAGCAAGAATACCAGGCTAAGAATTCAAGAATAGGGGAAGAGGAGAAATGACTAAAGGCGGAAACATAACTATGATATGAATAAAAATTAATATTACTCCTATCTGCCGCCTGCATAAAACATCATTAATCTAAAAAAATTTCGTTCATGTACAGTACTAGAAAAATCTCAAAAGTTTGTGCAACATAACCTCCATGGAGACGGCCCCAACTATTCAAAGATCATGTATAATAATTATCTAGTGATCATATCCAGATCTATCACACATGAACATACACAAAAATATAATATGTCACAATAGTGGGGAATATTAACAGTGGGCTTAAGTGCAAGCATTTTCACAATCCACCTAACTGGAATCTTGACAGCCAGTTTCTTAGACTATCTATTTTTCACTTCACCATATATTGCTATGAATATATGCACTTCTATAAGTTACACAATGATTTATCCTATCATCGTTATCCTTGCAAAAGTCACATGAGATTCAGCAAATAAATACTATTTTTAATCTAAGATGTAAACTTACATGCAATAAACTAAGCAATGAGCAAAAAATGAAGCCACAAAAAATAAATGTAGCTGCTAACATCAGCTAAAGCCTTTTTTAAAACTTGCAGCTGAAATGAAGTTCAATTATTAGTCAACACTTACACCCTCCTAAGTAAGAGCAATGGAATAATTATTTGATTGCAGCCAGAAAAGAACTTTCCAGTTTTCCTGAGATCTTACAGGAGTCCTATCTGTAACTAAAATGTGCTTTATCTAATGCAGAAGTTTTCTCCCCACATATTAAATATAGCAAGACAGCAAATTTCAGTAAGCAAAAAAATAAAACAGTTCTGTTTTACAAGAAAAAAGTGCCTTTCTTACAGGTTTAGAAACATGATATTTGAATGCACTTTTGAATACCTGTCTGATTGAATGTAATAGTTGCATTTGTAATTAATTGAGCATAATACTATACATTTGCGTCATTCATTGCTTGATCCTTTGTCAGAGATTGTGTAGGCCGGGCAGGCTAGCTGCCTCGGTCTCTGGAAGGATCTGAGTTCAAAAATAGTGATTGGTACTTCTGCTTCAAAGCTAGTTTCATCCAGATTTCTATGTTAAGGTGTTTTGTCAAAGGAATGGACACTTTGGCTCAGTAGGATAAGCGCTTGCCTGGCAAACGCAAGGATCTGAGTTCAATCCCCGGTTCCGCCAAAAAAAAAAAAAGGAATGGACACTTATATTTGTATTAGGAAAGCATTTCAGAACAAATGTGATCTTTCATTCTATATGTTTCTTAATTTTCATCTCAATACATGTTTCAGGAGCATTGAGACATGTACATTAAAAGCGGACACATATTTAATAAACCTGATCATTACTCCATCATTTATAAAAATCAGAAACAGATAATTTACATAAATATAAAACCTATAAACATTGTTTTCATGAATTTGGCAGGTAGAAAATAAAGGTGATTTTATTTTATTTTATTATTATTTTGTTTAGTATTTAGTACAGGGTCTACAGGGTTTGCAGGATTTCACTATGTTGATCAGACTCAGTGATTCTCCTGTTTTCAACCTCTCAAAGGCTGGGATTACAGGCTTGCACCACCATGCCCAGTCTAAACCACAGACTCAGTGTGCCCCGGGGGAGGGACCAGCACAGCTCACCATAAAAGTGATTTTAAATAAGCCAAAGTTTTCTTCAGTCAGAGCCGGCCAAATAGCTCAGTGGATTAAAGCACCTGCAAGCAGGCACAGGGACCAGGGGCTCAATCCCTGGGCCTGCCATGTCGGCTCCATCCCGGGCATAGTAGTGCATGCCTGTAATCCCAGCTCTTGGGAGCCTGTAAACAGGCAGATCACTATGAGTCTGATCTAGTAGTGTGACCCTGAACACCCTGTAGACCCTTCCCTAAAATACAAAACAAAAAAAGAAAGAAAATAAAGTTTTCTTCAATCAAACATAAGAAGCATTGGGCATAACAAAAATAGGACTTAATTAAAATTAAAAATACTTTCTCTTCAAAATATAGATTTTAAGAAATCAAAAGTGATGAGGTATAGCAGATATTTATAAAAGATATCTAACAAAAGGCTGCCCAAATCAGCAATAAAATTATAGTGTAACACTTGCCTGATAAAGTTTATTAAAGGTCTGAATGAAGATGTTAGTAAAGAAGTCATACAAGTGGTGGCTCAGCACAGAACCGTGGACTGGAAGAGCTCCCATAGGAAAGGTGGTCCGTGAGTGTTTACAGACGCTGAAAGCAGGTGAAATTCAGCTGGCCATTTACACAACTCGGACATTATCTGAACAGCTGTACTTCCACAACTTGCTGCTTCTGATTAGTTGAAATTCTGCTTTATTTTGAAACAAGTTCTTACTAAACTGCTAAATTGCCCAGGATGGGCTCCAAATTGCAATCCTCCTGCCTTAGCCTCCTAACATATGAGGATGGCAGGCGTAAACCACAATATCTAGCTTTTTCAATAGCTTTATGTCCAACAACATACAAATGGATAAAGAAGATGTGGATGCTATACATAATCAAATGTTTATGGGCTTTAAAGAAGGATGAATTTAAGACATTTTTAGGGAAATAAATAAACATAGGAATATAATGTTAAGTGAAATAAGTCAGACTCAATCTTAAAATACCTATTTGATCTCTCATCTGTGTAAAAAAACACACAAGTAAAGAGCAAATTACAGGATAGGTAGAAGGCAACAAGTAGATAAATCTTTTGCAAATTGGGAAGGATTCAGGGAAGTGACAGTGGGGAAGAGGGGAAGGATAATTAAAATTTAAGATATTTCACTTACATGGACACTACCAACAATAAGTGTGAACATTATACTCCACTAACATGAATGAAGGATAATGACAAGAATGAAAATGGGTAAAGGGTATTTAGAGGAGAGATGGAGGTGTATAGAAAGAAAATAAAATTAAAAGAGAATCATGCTGTGTCATATAAAGGCATCTACTTTCTAAGATAAATGTGAAAGTCATATACTACATACATGTACAAACAAAATAAAATGTTCTTTGAGAACATGAATGTATTTAACTGTATCTGCTGTACCTTTAAGGTTTTATTTCTTCTTTTGGGTTCTTGCACTAGGGAGACAATGCAATATTCACATAGGTCTGGTTTATTTCACTTATTAGTGTAGCCTCAAGTTGCATCCACTTACCTATGAAGGCTTCAAGTTTTTCTAAGGATTAAACAAAGAAGAGGAGAGAAAGGGAAAAAGTAGGGGGAAAACATGCAAGTATATATACAGGGTGGTTGAGGTGATTGTATTAAGAATTTCCACCAGTTTTTTGAAAATATCATTAATGGGTAGAATTCTCACCCTAACGCTCTATGCTGATATCTGTGAACTAAGCAATTACACTGAGAACAACAATGTGCAGTACAAAAACCATGCTTAAAACATGTGCCACCTTGGTCTTCTACATGTGTACCATTTCTAACATCATTTCAATTATTACTATACTCTCCTTAAAGTAATTTTTTAGAAAAAGGTAATAAGAGAAAAAGAGAGACAAGAGCAAAAACTTAAGATTTCTTGAAAGCCTACAGTAGTATGTTATCATATTTCCAATCTGCCGTAACTATATCTACTAATCTCAGCAGCAGATTTGACAATAAAAATAGATGATATGTCAATCATGGTTAATCAACTATCATTTTGAAAATTTGTACCATAAGTATGGTTGTATGCTATCCCATTTATGTCTTGTTTTTTGCTTTTCTTGTATTTTTTATTCTTCAAAATAAAAGAAAATTATGATGAAAAATAAAAAAGAATGAGGTGGATATAGAGAGATGGAAATGAAAGAATTTGATAAGTTGTTAATTTTTAAGAAATCCTTAAAGAAAGAAAAAAATAAAATAAAATCATGGCTATATTTACATAAAACATGAATATAATTGAGTCATAGGTAATAAACAAGGGACACTGAAACATTTCTGTAGTCAGCTGAGACTGCCTTATCCTGCCACAATGGAAACAGAATTAGCAGGTTGTGATAGGTCTGATTGTGGATTGAGTATGGCCTCTCCCAGCTGCTGAGAAATTATCATACAATGTAGATGTGTGTTACGTGCTACTGCTGCACTAGGACCTCAGTTAGCTGCCATGTTGCCACAGTCAGACTGTGATGCAGTAACTGGGATGGCTCAGGTCATTCCTTCTATTCATGTTTTGAGATATCAAATGATGCTGCTTTGGTTGTTGGTTTATTTGCGGGAAGATGACAATCATCTCCAAAATGCAATATACAGGTGAAGATATGCTGTTGGTTGGTAGAATCCTTGGACCTAAGGGGAAGTGAGGAAGGAAGATTTTAGAAATGAAGCTACAAGTTAAGGTGAAAATTGAGGTAATGTACATATAAATATAAACACCGGTGAATTTGTAGTTAAAAACCCAAAGATTAATTGAGGAGTTCCAGGCCTCTGCCAGCTTTTATTATTATAGACAGGGAGAAAATAATTAAAATTCCTTGCATCATTCAAGTCCAAGTATTTGCTTTCTGTAACCCCAGTGATAATTCAGACCAGAGGACATCTCTGATGATTTCTCATGACTTTGCGACCAAATAGTTCATGAATGTTCATTCTTCAGGCAAATGGCACAAACACAATAAAATAAATATACATCATTTGAAAACAAAGACAATATTTGGCAGGTATAAACAGCAGGTTATAAGATTTTTAAAAGTAAACAATGATTTGCCTTATTAAGTATATAAGGGAGGCCAAGTTTTAAAACAAGTAAGCAGAAAGTATACCTAGTTCACTTGGAAAGAGTGCTCAAACTGTTTTATTATTATCAACTTCAAAACAATAAATTTGGCACCCACCACAAGCACGGAGATACAGCAGATAGGCTGGGCCCTGTTCCATCATCGGAGAATGCAGGTGGGTGCTGGGCTGCTAGGGGTTCCTGATGTGTTCACAGTGATGCGAACACCACGGGCATGGTGGTGACATGGATCTGCCAGTGAGCTGCTCCACAGTCTGAGAATATAGGCAGAGGGAGGGAAATGCTTGGTCCTGGTGAGTCCAGCCCCCAACCAACACTTGTGCAGTAGCTTTGCGGAGATTTGCACTGTGACTCACCAGTAGTGAGAGTCCCGGTACTTCCTACCCTGCCCCCACACAGTTAAGGGAACCTTACCTACCCCTGCTCCACCCCTCTCCCACCTCTATTGACTACAGGTGATAATTGGGAGGTCCAAAAATGCTAAAATGAAGGAGCAAAAGACAATCTCAGTCCTCCAGCCCACCAAGAACATACAGGAGATAAGCATATATAGGAACTTGTAAATCACACAGCTGAAATTCCTGAAATGATGGCAACTGAAGTAAAGAAACAATTCCACCAGCCTATAGAAGAAATTAGATAAGAGTCTCTCAGATCAATAAGAAATCATAAAAATTATGGAAGAATTTCTCTGCATATCTAAAGAAGAAAAAGATAAAAGAACAGAGGCAATTGAAAAATTATGGAAATATTAAACAAATAATATGAAAAGAATCAGAATGCATAAAATGATTCAAATATATCTCCCGGCAAGTAAGGATTCCATTGAAAGCAGGAAAAAAACACTTAATTAAAACTGAAGAGAGATTTCCCGACGTTGAACACCATGATGCAACTAATGGACATGAAAGGAAAGACCTCTTAAAATGAACAAGGAGGGCTGGGTAAGTGGCTCAATAGAATAAGCGCGTCCCTGGCAAGTGCAAGGGCCCAAGTTCAATCCCCTGTTCCACCAAAAAATGAATGAATAAATAAATAAATAAGTAGAAAGAAAGAAACAATCAAAATCTAGCAAGGAAACAGGAAATAATTCCGCAGCAATAAGATGGCACACACAGGAGCCAGTGAGATAGTTCAGTGGAGTGAAACTCCTGCTTAGACAAGCTTGGGCAAGTGCAGAGAGTTCAGTCCCTGGCACTACATGCTGCTCCAGGCCTGCCCACAGAGGTGCTGAGCCAGCCACAGAGTCCAGGCATAGTGGAGTTTACCTGTAATCCCAGAGCTAGGGAAACTGAAAACAGGAAGATCAACGAGTCCAAGCTGCATAGAGAGACCCTGTAACAACCAAATACATTAAAATAAAAAGATGACACATAAAAAAATGCAATATGAGACTAATAGGTGTCAATGAAAGAGCAGGGGTCAGTACAAATGGCATAAAAAGATTATTTGCAAAAGTAGCAACAGAAAATTTCCCAAATATAAGAAAAGAATCTGATATACATATAAATGAGGCATATAGAATTCTAATTAGTCATAACGAAAATAAATCTATACCTAGACATATAGTAATCAAGATTCCACAAATTCAGCAAAATAACAGAACTAAAAGCTACTAGAGAGGAGAAACAGATTATCTATAATAGAGAGCCCAACCAAATTATGATAGAGTGCTCAACACAAACCATTCAATTTCAAAGAGCTTGGAGTAAAGTATTTTAGGTCTTTAAAGATAATAACTTCCAAGCCAAATTGATGTAACCTCAAAAACTGACTCTCAAATTTAACATCAAGATACTTCCGTGACAAAGAAAACTGAACAAATTCATGACCAACATACAAACCCTACAAAAAGTACTGACAGATATTCTAGAGACATAAACAATCACAGTGTGAGGAAAAATAACAGAAAGGGACAATCAAGTAGAGCAAATAATTAAAAAGACAGGAAAAGTTTAAAATCTATAGCAGGAAAACAATATGACAAAAATAAGCTAATACATGTCAGTTAAAACTATCGATGTAAATGGCATCAATTCACCAATCTAAAGAAACAGACTGGCAGAGTGGAGCAAGAAACAAAATCCAAAAATATGTTGCATAAAGGAAACACATTAAACTCAGAAATTAATAGGCTAAATGTCAAAGCATAGAAACAATTCACCACACAACCAGAAGCCATTAAATATCAGGGTTAGCTATGCTGGTTTCTGACAATATCAACTCCAAAGCAAGAATGATTAAAAGAGATAAAGAAAGTCACTACATATTTGGTAGGGGACATCTGCATGAGGAATACATAACAAACATAAATACATATGACCTAATGTAGGAGCAGAAAACTAAGACAAGGTATAACAGACCTGAAAAATCTAATGTACAAAAATATAACTGTAATGGGGGAATTTAACACACCACTGTCACAAAAAAATAAATAAACTAGGTAAAAAACCAACAAAGAAATAAAAGAAATAAACCAAACTTGAGATGAAATAGACTTAGTACATTTTTACACAGTGTTCCACCCTGAAACATCAGAATATATATTCTTCCCAGCTTTACATTGGACATTCTCCAGAAAAGACCGTATACTAGCACATAGAACATGTTGAAGTGAATGCATAGGATTGAAATCCCATGCATACTATCTGACTATAGTACAGTGAAACTGGAAATTATTTACAAAAGAAACCACAGGAACACCATGGAAATTAAATAACAATCTCCTGAAAAACCAGTGGGTCACAGATGAAATTAAAGAATATTTGCAACTGAATAAAATTGCAGATACTACTTACCAGAACCTGTGCGATGCAATGAAAGCTGTCTTGAGAATTCATAGCAATGAATTCTCACATTAGAACAGCAGAACAAGTCCAAGTAACTAATCTTATGCTCCACCTCAAGCTCCTAAACAAAAAGAAGCAATAGTCAAGCCAAAGTTCAAAGAATGCAGGAAATTATAAAGATCAGAGTAGAAATTAATTCAGCAGTGATGAAGAAAAAAAAAACACCAAAGAATGGATGAATTAAAGAGTTTCTTCAAAAGTATAAATAAAATTGATTAGCCGCTAGGCAATCTTATCAAATTGAGGAAAGAAAAAACTCAAATTCATACAGAAAGGAATGAAGGGCATGAAATTACTACAGATGGTATAGAAAATCAAAAGATCTTCCATACCTACTTATAAAATCTGTACTCTCACAGGATGGAAAACACAGAGGAAAAGCACAGTTTCCTAGAAACATGAATTGCCAAAGCTGAGTCAAAAAGATAGAAAAGAAATCAGCCAATTAAATTGAAAATGTAGTAAAAACCCTACCAACAAACAAAAATCCAGGGCCTGATGGATTAATTTGGATTCTACAAGAAATTTAGAGAAGATTAAATTCAAAATTTCACACTCTTCCATGAAGTTGAAGATGAAGCAATTCTTCTTCACTCCTTCATTGCAGCAAGCATTTTTCTGATACCAAAACCAAAGAAAGACACAACCAAAAATGAGCGTTATGGAATCATCTCTCTAGTGAACCAAGATGCAAAAATCCTCAATGAAATGCTAGCAAATAGATTGCAGCAAATCATCAAAAATATTATACATCATGACCAAGTGGGATTCATCCCAAGAACGTGGGGTTGATTCAGTATATGCAAATTCATAAAAGTAATACACCACATCAATAGAACCAAAGACAAAAGCTGCATAATCATCTCAATAGATGAAGAAAAGAAAGGCCAGCCAAATAGCTCAGCAGACTAGAGTGCCTGCAAGCAGGCACAGGGGTACAGGGTTTGATCCCTTGGGCCTGTTGTGCCAACCCCTCCCCCGGGTTACAATGTCAACATTCAAAAATCAATAGCATTTTTGAAAACAATGAGACACACCTTAGGGAAACCATGCCTTTCACAATAATGTCCAAAAGAATGTAAAGAATGGTACTCAATCTCACAGCAATAATAAAATATTTATACAATGGAAATTTCAGTACTCTGAGAAAAGTGATTGAAGATGGTTTTAAAAAAATGGAAAGATATTTCTTGCTCCTTGATAGGAATAACAAATATTGTAAAAATGGTCATATCCCAAAATTGTATTCAAATGAAGTGGTATTTTAATACAATTCCAATTAAAATGTCATTATCATACCTCACCAATCTAGAGATAACATTGCTAAAATTCATCTGGGACAAGAGACCCAGAATAGCAAAAGCAATACTAGGAAACAGCACCAGCGAGAAGCATCACAATTCCTGGCCTAAAATTATACTAAAAAGATACTACGATAAAATTAGCATGGCAGTGGCATGAAAGCAGACCTGAAGATCAATGGAACAGAGTAGAAGTTATACAGACACAAGTACAAACACACTCAGCCACCATATTCTTGATCAAGGGGCCAAACATTTTTCCTTTAGGAAATGCAGGGAACATGTTTATTTAATAAATGGTGTTAAAAAACTTGCTTTCCACATGCTGAAATCTAAGGCTAGGCTCATGTCTACCACCCTGCACTAAAGTCAAAATGAATCAAAGGTTTAAATATTAAAACAGAAACATTAAATCTTCTGATGGAAAAATAGATAAAAATTATAAATACATAAGGTTAGGTAAAGAATTCATGAGCAAAAACCAAACTGCGCTATAAAGACTTCAATGAATCAACAACTGGGACACCATCTTTTGAAGATTTTTTTGTTTGTTTTTAGTTACAGGGTCTCACTATGCAGTTCAGACTCGTAATAACTCGTGAGTCTTCAGGCTTTCCAGCACTTAGTATTACAGGCATGCACCACCATGCCCAGACTCCATTGCAAGCTCAGTGTGCCCCAGGGTGGTGGTGCAAGAATGGCATGGTATCAATGATCGAACCCCAGTCCCTGCACTTGCCAAAGCAGGCAGTTAGTCTGCTGAGCTATCTCGCTGGCCCTCTTATAAAGTTTCTGCTCATCGAAACAAATTACTTACAGAGTAAAAAGAAAACTGAAGAACTGGGGAATATAATATATCGAGCGGTCCCAGTGACAGTGGACTTCAATCTACAACATATAAAATATTAATAAAACATCAGGCCCCTGGAATTCAAAGACCCAATCCAAAAATGGGCATCTGAGGTGAATACATACTTTTCAAAAGAAGAAATACAAATGGCAAATAAAAATATAAAACATTTTTAACATCAGTCAACAAATAATAAATGGTGGTGGGGCTATGGATAGAAATGAACCATTCTCCACTCTTGGAGGGAGTGAACACTGGCACAACCACTTTGGAAATCAGGATGATGATTTCTCAGAAAGCTAGGATTGGAGTTCCCTTTCAAGCCAGTTATTCTGCTCCTTGGTATTTTTCCAAAAGATCTGAAATCATCATACCAAGGTGATATAGCTGCACCCATGTTTATAGCAGCGATTTGTTACAGCTAAATCTTGGAAACAACACAAATGTCCATCAACTGAGCAATGGAGAAGTACAATGTGGCATTTTTATGGAGTGGAGTATTATTCAGCCATAAAAAGCAAAAATCTGAAATTTTTTTCAGTAACTTGATGCAACTTGAGTCCATCCTCTTAAGTGAAATAATTCAGGCCCACATGTGCAAACATATGTTTTCACTAGTGTGAGCACCTGAAGGTGTGAATAAAATCTGAAGAGAATGATAGATACTGTGAAAAGGGAATAGTTCTGCTCCAAAGGAAGGAGCTATTGAGATGAGGAGAAGACTAGGGAGAGGGAAGAGACAGACCTATGCATGTGAGCAAGATGCCTTGGGTAGCTGTACTGTGGATTTCTGTTGGTCTATGGAAGGAAACAGTTAATGTTCTTTTTTTTCTTGTTCTCCCTCTTTTTCTCTTCTTAAATTCTTATAATACTTTTGCTTCCCTTTCTAGTTTTCCATGAACATATATGATAAACTAAAAACCTAAGTTAAAGACAACACTATGTAATGCAACAAATGCTGTCACACTTGTATTGTTTAGTGAAATTCTGTATCATTTCTATTTTTATTGTTACTAATTTGTACTTTCTTTAAAGATAAAATATAAACAAAGGATAAATTTATATGAAAAGTTATTTTAGGTGATATGATCACACTCTTTATATCTATTTTTAACCACATTGATAGCACTATTATCAAAAGTATTCTATGCAAATTTTTCACAGGTTGCAATGCCTCTGTTAATTTATTAACATTTTGTAAGCAAAGTTTTGTTCTTTGGCAAAGTCTGTTTTCTCATTTTTATTTATAGTTATTTTCTTCCTGCGGCCTATCAAAATAATTTCCCCTATCCAAGACTAAAGCTAATTTTGTTCTACTGGGCCTGCTTGCACATGCTTATATTTTATATTTTCAGAATTCTGGGTCACTAAAGAAGGAGGATGTCAGGTACACAAATTCAGATCCACCCTGAAAATCATAGCAACTTTGAGAAACCTTTCTCAAGTGAAAATAACAACAAGAACAATAATAGTACATTTTTATAAAGTTTAGAGATATAGCTCAGAGTGAGCTTCTGGGGTTAGCAACTAGTAGTAGTGAAAAATATTCCATGATTTTTTTCTCATAATGTTTTGATCTTTAACATTCAAAATGTAGTATTCAACATTTAATTAAACTTTGTCTATAGTGCAAGGTAGGAATGGAGATGCTTTTTTATTTTATTTTATTCTTTTACTTTTTGTATTTAATACAGGGCCTATAGGGTCTCACTACACAGGTTTGACTCACAGTGATTCTCCTGTTTTCAGCCTCCCAAGTGGGGCTGGCATGGCATGTGGGAGCAGGGATTGAACCCTGGTCCCTGTGCTTGCCAAAGCAGGGGCTTTACTCACTGAGCTATCTCTCCAGCCCTGGATACATTTCTTTTGAGTAAACAGTATTATTTCATGTTTTATGTTGATTCCTGCATTGCTTTTGTAACTATACCTCTTTGTTTTGTGTTTCAGAGTTTGAATGGTTTCTGTAAGCAACTTTACATACTGATGAATCTTTAATATCTAATAATTTGAACTAATTCTCCTGAACATAAATGTTAATTTTTTGCGCTTTTGCTTGCAAAGATATTAAACACTGTATGCAATATTATAAACCCCATCATTTCATATTAATTTTGCTTCAAATGATACATTGCTATTTAGATTCTTAAGGTAAAATCTACACATTCACACATGTATTTAATATTGCTGATATTTTTATAATTTTAAATTACTTGAGTAATTTAAATTATAATTTAATTGTTAATTAAATTGGGTAATTTTAAATTATAATTTTAAATTTCTTGGCTAATTTGTATAATTTATACACAAACTCAATATGCATACCAACCTGTAATTATTCATACAGACAGACTTGAAAATTGCTTGCCTATTAATACAGTCCCTACTATTCTTTATAATTTTTGTAATGCCTGATTTTATACCCAAATTTTGGGTCATATTTCTTACATTGTGCATCTCATAATTTTCACCAGGATTAAGGATATGTAAAATATCCTGTTGAGTATCTAGATTATTTTGCATCCTTTTAAGGAAATAAAATATTATTTTGCCTGTTGTTACTTTACTTGTGAAAGAATCCTTTTGGAGATTTTTAAACTTTATTAGTGGATCAGACTAGGGTATATTCTCTCTCCCAAATCTGAAGGATAAGAAAATTCAGGCTTTTTATTGGATGTTCTATGTTTTATTGGATGTTCTATGTAGGTAATCAAATTGGTCTCCTTACTCTGGCTACTCAGAAATTAAGTCTCCTGATTTGTTTGCCTTATAGCCCACCCATCATATTTGTAAGTTTCAGCTGCACAGGCCAAAACATGAAGTTTTACCTTACAATGGCTCACTTCATATTATTGAGCTGCAAACTCAAGGACTTGTTCACTGTACAGCATTCTGGGACTCTTTCTGAATGGATTCCATCTTTCCTGTGCTCCATAGCCCATGAATTCAGGGTGCCTCTATCTCCTCAGGCTTTGGTTTTTGCACTTTCAGGTTGTGGTATCTATATATTTTGCTGGATTTCTTCTTCATTAATCCTTGGGTCAAATCTCATTAAATGTCCTCAAAGCAAAAGTCAGAATGATCACAGGGCTTTTCAAAATTGTTTTTGTTCATTTAAAATCTATTATTATGCCATATAATTTCCAACACTTAAAAATGAATTGTGATTCTTTTCATATTTATTCTTTCTGCAGTTTTACAGTTGTTTCCATCCTAGAAACTACTCCAGAAACTTCTAGTTATAGATAATATAAAATACAAACTTTTAAATAAAAAAATCTTATCAAATGGTTTGAAGCTCATTCCACCACAGAGGAAAGTATTCTAAGATAATTCATTTTAAACGTTCTAGGGTTCAACTCTGCGTTCTAAATTTTCCTGCTCAGTCATCATTTATTAGCACTCTAATATGGATACATCACTTGGAAAAGGAAATGAACTTATTTGAAAGGAAAGAGTTACTGAGTTGAGGAGAAGGACAAGAGATGAAATGGGGGAAAAAGATTTATTTTTGTATGTAAGCATAATAGTTTGGACAACTACACTATGCATTTCTGCTGGTCTATGGAAAGAAGCAGTTAATACCTAAATTTATTTCATTTCCTTTTTTCAATTGTTTGTACTTTTCTCTTGCTAATTTCTTATACATTTCTTCCTTTTTTTCTTTTTTCTTCAATGTTTACATTCATATATTTGGTAAAATGAATTACTGGTTGGAAGATAGCACTACTACAACAAATACTGTGAAATTCATATTATTTTTAAGTGAAATTCTATATCACTTGTAATTTTTTCTGTTTTAATTCTAATTTGAACTCTATTTAAAAGGTAAAAAAAATTAAAAGATCTCTCAGTGAGAATACTGGTTCTGCCTATGCAAGAACGGGGAAAGTTTTTTCTATTTCTTATTTTTTTTCTTTTTTTCTGTAAAATCTGTGTGTGTGTGTGTGTGTGTGTGTGTGTGTGTGTTACTGGGGATTGAACACGGGACCTTGTGCTTGTCAGCCAAGTGCTTATTCTACTGAACCATTTCCCTGGCCCATTTGTTTTTTCCTATTTCTGATGTCTTTGTTAACCTTTTTCTTTCAAATCTCTATAGTATTCTTTATACAAGTTTTTCAATTGTTTGGTTAGAATAATTCTTAAATGTTTAATTTTTGAAGTTATTGTGAATAGGATTGTTTTCTTAATTCTTTGATCAGTGGAGTCATCGATTGGGAAGTCAGAAACAGTACATTGTCAACATGGCATTTTTATTAAAAATGAAATGTAGATTTAACACAATTCCAATAAAAATACCAACAAAATATTGCACAAAACCCAGAAGAAAAACATTATAATGTTTATATGGAGCCAGAAGCTACTCAGAATTGCTAAGGCAATCCTAAGAAATAAGTTCAAAGCAGGAATCATTACAATCCTGTATTCTAGGTTGTACCACCAAACTACAGATGTACCAAATGGTACTTATCGGAAAGCAGACAGGTTGACCAAGGTAAGGAGAGACGATGCAGAGACATCCGCAAGTACGTTCAGAATTATTATGACTTTTGACAAAGGGGCCAATAATAAATCGTAGAGAAGAGAATGTCTCTTTAACAAATGGTGCTGGGAAAACTGCCGATCACTTGCAGAATGAATGGATGAATATCTTTGATCTTTTTTGAAACACAAATTAAAATTGATCAAGTATGTACATATAAAAAAGAAACATTGACTTTGTTGGAAGAAAAAAAAATACTCTTAAAAACATAGGCATAGAGAAGGACTTCCTGAACTGAACATCCATTAGTAAAGACATAATATCAAGAATTAACAAATGGAATTGTATCAAGCTAAAAATTTATATAGAGAAAAGGAAAGAAGTAGCAAAGACACAATGCACAGAATGGGAAAATAATCTCCATACAGAGGACTCTTCAGACAGAGGACTAAACTCTAGAATATAAAAAAAATCAGATCATCAAAAAAAAAAAAAGCAGCTGAAATGCATAGACCCTTCGCAGATGAACAAGTAGACGATAAGAACACGAAAATATGTTTAGCATCTCTGGACATTAGCGAAAGGAAATCTGTGCAGGAATAGGGAAGGAGTGAAAATGATGAAGATGTAGTAAGCACATGGGGAAAGACAACCCTGTATTGTTAGTGTAAGTGTAAATGATGGAAGTAAGTATCAGAATTCCTCAAAAATCTGAAGATAGAAATGTCAGCGGGCTCTGCCATTACTCTTCTAAGTAATCTTCTAAGTATCTTCCTGAAGTGATGCACATACAACATGTTTATAGCATCACAATTCATAATAACTAAATCTTGGGCACAACTCATGCCAATCAAGAAATGAATGCAAAATAAAATATGCTACTCATATTCAATGGAATATTGCTCTGTCATAAAGAAAGGTATATTAGTGTCAATAAAATGGGTGGCTCTTTAGACCACAAAGTGAAATGAATCCGATACAGAAGTTTAAATTCCTCATGCTTTCTCTAATATAAGGAATCCAAAATAGAAGTAATTTAAGAAAGAGAATAAAATAAATATGGTAGGAAACTGGGACACAGGAGACTCTGTAGAAGTAGGAAGGAAATCTGTGCAGGAATAGGGAAGGAGTGAAAATTATGAAGATGTGGTAAGCACGTGTGCCAAATGCATAAGACAATGTGATTCTTGTGTGTCACAATTTTTTTTTTTTTTTTTCTGGAACTGGGGATTGAACTCAGGCCCTTGCGCTTGCCAGGCAAGAGCTTATTCTACTGAGCCATCTCCCTGGCCATATGTCAGAAATATAACCTCGTGAAAAATTCCGTGATATTTCCTCATTTTTTGAGGGATGATAACAGTACTGGCTTGATTGAGCTCATAATATGGACTAAATATACTAGCAGGTATGAAACTCATACAATAATCAGTGTCACATAGCACGTGCTCCTTCACCGTAGAATATCATCTCGTCATCTTTTATATCATTCCCTTTCCCATTACTGAGGCAAAACACTCTGTGCCTCATATTTAAAGGCAGAGTATTTTATTTTTGCTCCAGGGTTTCAAGGTTCAGCCCGTGGTCATGTGACTCCAAGGCAGCACATCACATAAATGGCAGGAGATGAGCATTGCTCACCTACAACCATCGGAAAGCAGAGACGGAAGAGAAGAGCTTGGCAGAGACACAGCTCCGATGTCACGCCCCAGCCGCCTGCCTCTCTCACCCTGGTCCTCCTGGTGCATTTAGCTGTAAGCTCCCCAGGGGACTTTCCAGTGCTGCTTTGATGCCTTGGTGACCGGGTCACCTCCCAGAGGCTCCTTTGAGCACATGAAACGAAGTTTGGACGACGGTTTAGATGTGAACCACAGCCTCTGTTTTTTTTTTTTCTCTCTGTTGTTGTTTGTTTTGTTTTTGTATTTTTTTTTCAAGTTTACTCATTTCTTTTTCTGAACCTAAGCAGGAAGCTACCCTAATTCTTGTCTCATCATTTATTCTGTGCTCCTTTGTGTAAATAATAATTCCGTTGCTTTTGGTACTGTATTTTTTTTCATTATTCTGATTTTTCCTGGGTCAGATTCTCACAAGAGTCTAACCAGATGAGAAGTTTATTTCAATGTAGACTAGTCCCATATTGCTAGCCATAGTATTTTTAAAAATTAATAGATTTTATATTTCTGGGGATATTTCTGGTCTTCAGTTTTATGATATTGTGAGTAGTGGCTTTTGGAAGGTCTTTTATGTGAGCATAAATCAGTTATTTTTATAAATCCTATGAAAGTGAAGCTTGGATAGCTTCTGAACACATCTTACACTCCCCTATTCTAAAGCATGCTAAAAATAATATAAGTAGAATATTATTTAATAATCCTGAAAGAGTTTGTTTAGATTTTAAAACTATGTCATTACTTCGAAAATTAAATCGCTATGATTACCTAGGAAAGAGGTGGTCTTTGAAAAACTAAATTGAAAGTATATTTAAATTAAATGTAATTACAAAGTATAACAAAATCAGTTACAAAGCCTCATATTCCTAAAAGACCTAAGAGAAATAAATATCTACCATACCTTTAGGTGGAGCTTATGCTATCTATCAGCACTGAATTTAGTTTCTTTACCTTGGAGAAAAAAAAAACTGTAATTTTTTATGTGTTTTGAGACAGGGTCTCACTATGTACTTTACGTTGGCCTTAAAATCACTATATAGCCCAGACTGGTCTTGAACTCTGAGCACCTGCTTAGAGCAAAATATGTATTATAGTCACCATGAGTGAGTAAAAGTTTAATTTTCTAGTAAAGTGGTTTTTATTAGAGAAATTGTTCTACTTCCAAAAATATTTTCAATTATTTCAAATGAGTACATTTTAAATAAAAGTATGTGAAATAAATACATTTTTAAACAGATGTAAAATTCCTGCAGATCATTGAATTGAAAATATTTTGTTAATTTTTTTATTTTTCATAAAAGGCTAAGGTCTTCCAATTTCTAAACTGATATGTGAGGAAGAAGTTGCTTCTCAATTTCAGCAGCAAATTAAAAGTTGAATGAATGCAAAATTATCAACTAATCTCAATGACAGAGATGAAGTTCTAGGGAAAAAGTACTTCTTCAAAGGTAAGAGTCAGACATAGAGAAATAATTTAATAGAGTCCAAACCCCAGCAGCAGAAGCCTTCCTAGGAGCCAAGGCTGAGGTAGCAAAACCGGTAGTGCAACTGGCAAAAGTCTAGAGTCTCCACATGATAATTCTGAAAGTTAAGAACTTAAAAGAGATCCATTCATGGGAGAGCTCAACATATTCAATTTTACCTCTGAGAGCTCAACCAAGTTTGCATGATGAACATCGGAGAAAATTTTCCTTGAGCTTCCATCAGGGGGCCAGAAAAATGTAGTCTGTTTTATTTTTTACTGATTTATCTTGTTTTAAATCGACACATAACACTTGTACCTCTTCAAGAGGAACAATGATAATTCATGTATAGGATGTATAAAGACCAAGTTGTATTAATTATCATTTCCATCTTCTTAAACACTAATTTCTTTGTGTTGAGAAACTTCCCCACTCCTTTATTAAATAATATATGAAATAAGCTGTTGTAATGTTTAGTCACCTACTGTGCCTTAAAACAGTAGCTCTCTATATGTCTTTTATGCCACTCTCTTCCTTACTCCTACATCCTTTGTCCACTGGGTCCGTTCTATACTTTTCCTTGAAAGTGGAAGACCAAGGAAGTACCTTAAGGAAGCTATCCAGTTTCAGAGGGCTAACAAAATGAATAAATGATCAATTCAATAAAGCAGACATGTTGTGTAACATTTTCTATAAGAAAATAAATTTCAAAAAAAATAAAATTTCAATCATTAAGTTCTAAGATGCATTTCAGAATTTTCAAATAGAAGTATTGACTGGAATATGATGGATCAGGCTTAGTTCAGGCAAAGCTTGCACTGAGTATTGCATACAGTAATACACTCAAGAAAATAGAGATTACTTATTTAACCAAACACCTAATATACAGGTTGAAGCCAGCTGTGCATGGCCTGAAAAATCTACAAAATGTGAAGCAAAATAAACCTTTTTTCTTTAACTTGTGGATCTTCAGATTTCAGTCCCAGCAATAAAAAGTAACCAAGACAGGTTAATCAGGTAAGTACATATCTAAGGTGAAATTATGTACTTGAGAATTTCTATTCCTGTAGATGCCAAGTTAGGGTTGGCAAAAGAGCATCTTGCATGAGATTTACAGAAAGGAAATGTGGAACTGTCATTAGCCTCAGTTTGGTGGGACAGACGTGGCTGTGTATAGACTCACAACAGTGTAACACGTGCTGTTACATTTGATGGACTGAGCTTTGTGTGTGGTTTATTTTTCAGGCTGCTGACTCAGCCACCACTAGTGACACAAACACAAAACTTCAGCCATGAACCTACTCACACGGTGGGCACCTTCCTGTCAACTCCTCCACCAGCTCATTTTCTTAGATTGATTTTGGCAGATAGTTTATATCTGAATCTTCAACTTTCATAGAAATATCACTTGTTTAACTATCTCACTGTTTTAGAGCAACAGTAATTAAAGTTATTTTCTGAAACCTTCTGACTCCATTGCAGCCTTCATCTCCCTATATACAGCCTGAAGTCTAACATCTGAGACAAATCTCTTCATCACACATCGCTGCACTCTGCCTCCCCAGTTAACGATTCAAGATATACAGTCAGTGATATCATAAATGGTTCTATGAACTGGGGACTTTGATATATGACATCCTGTGGGATCCTGTTACATCTTATTTGCTACTCGTAAATGTTAATAGCATAATTCAATAGTCAAATTAAGGTACAGAAATTTCAAAAATAAAAATTTGACTATGGAATTATGATCAGCTTAGATGCTTTCTGAAGGGACAACATTTACAGATTGGAAGAAAGAAGTTTTGAATACCAGGTATTAGTTGACAAATCAGCTATAAAAAATGAAATGTTCAGCAGTTAGTACTACTTTCTTTTCACATGGATATTTTTGTATGGGTATCTCTTCTTAAAATATTTTTATTGAGAGACAAATAGTAATGAGACAGTGTCATAACAGATTACTAGCACATTTTCAATAATTAATACATTGCATATTGTTGTCTTACTGGTTATTCATTG